>RJWH01005271.1:0-81163 GCA_004363575.1 Solenodon paradoxus | reverse complement strand
AAGGAGAGAGACAGAGAGAGACAGAGAGAGAAAGAGAATGAGAGAGAGAAGGGAGAGGGTGGAGAGTTAACAACTGGTAAGTTTGGGTGTCTCTGCATCACCCTCGTCATGTTTTCAGCCCTTCTGAGGTCATATCTAAATAAAGGATGAATGAATGAGAGCAGAGGGCAGCCAAGACCAGACTATGGGGCTGAGGATCAACCCTCCATGTGCTACCATTTATTGTGTAGAAATCCACAAAGGAAAAAAAGAGAATTTGAATTTGTCTCCCACTCCCTCCCGCCAAGAAAGAGAAAGAAAAATAGATGGTTACTACAGGGCCACGCCTGCCAGGCCCACGGCTGTGTGGGCCAGGAGAGGCTCCAGAGCAGGGCAGGGGCACAGGTTTGCGGCCCCGGCTGGCTTTGGCTCTGGCTCTGGAAAGCTTGATCCTTTGAGACCCTGAGAACAAATCTACTGTGTCCCCATTTCACACTGGGGGAACCAGATTTCAGGGAGGTTGCGGTGGGTTTGAAGCTGGAGCCTGGATGAGCTGGGCCACCTGCGTAGGATCCACAGGCCGACGGGAAGCCCAAGGGGCCCAAGGAATGGCCGTGCAAGGCCCAGCCCAGGCCACGTTGGGTCTTGCTGAGGCCCTAACGGCAGCCAGAAGAAGGGCCCCCAGACGCCAGGCCCCCAGAGCTGCCCAGATCTGTCCAACAGCAGTCTGCAGACACGCGCACGAACACACGTCTTCTTTTCCAAGGGTTCAACAAGCAGAGGCCACTGTGAGGTTTTTGGGGGGAGGGGGGAGAGTGGAAGGCCACAAACTGGGGACATGGGCGTCATCAGGTCTGGGGACAGGAACAGATAAGATCTTCATTGGAGACCTTTCTATCCCTTGTGGGGTCTGCCTTGTGCGTGACTCCCCAAAGGGAAAAGGTTGGGGCTGTTTGTTTAAAGAGGAGAAAGCTCCAGCAGTTAGGGCAGGAGCCCCCAGGGTGCAGCGCGAGCCCTTGTGTGGCAGAGCTGTGCGTGTCCTGTGACGCTGTGTGCGGGGCACACCAGGTCACTCTCGGCGCCCTTCCCGTTTCCACAGGCGACCCGACTAAGAGAGTGGAAGAGCCAGAGGCAGTAGCATCACCGATGACACTGAAGTGTTTAGATTTGCTCCCCAAGATACCGGCCAGCCGCCTGACACCCCAGAGCTGATGACAGCGCAGCGGGGAAAACACCATCTCGCAGCCGTCGCCCTCGAATGTGGCTGCGCCAGGAACGGGGACACCTCACCCCGCTCCCGCCCAGGAGCTGGGCAGACTCCCATCTGGCAGCTGCAGAAACGGGGCGAGGCGGTGAGGAAAGGGGCCCGCATGCTCCGCAGAGGGGAAGCGAGCAGGGGAGAGGCGTCTAGCTCCACCAACTGGACTCCCAGGGGCGGCAGCTTGGGAGACACGGCGAACCCACTGTGGTCCCACGAAGCCAAGACCTGGAGTGGGGAGTCCCGGGTCCCAAGCCACTCCCCCTTGCAGCTGCGTGCGCGGGCGGGACGAATCTCACGCCTGGGCTGCAGATGACCTTAGCGAAGATGCTGTGCACGCTGTCAGTGGCGGCCTCTGGAAGGTCAGCTTTACCCAGCGGTTTTCTCTGAATCATGGGAGCATTTCACCTCCGGAACCCCCACCTCAAACTTTCCTTTTTCTACTACACAGAGGTTCAACTTTCCCTGACAAACATCCTCCCACCCCAGGATATTCAACATCTGAACACCCCCGAAGTAGTTTTCATTTCTTCCACCCCCAAAACCTCTCTTCCTGCTGGTTTGCTTGCGTCTTGTCACCTAGCACATCAAAGCCACAGCTTTGGGCATGAGCCGTGACGAGGGCAGATGAAAACAGCCCACCACATGGTGGGGAGGCAGCGACTGGCTGAAAGGCAAACTCGAGGGGCAAGCAATTTGCCGAGACACAGACATCTGCCCCTGTCCCCACGTCCAAGTCCGCTGAGCGACCCTGCAAACCCTTCTGCACTCAGGCCTTCCTCTTGCACAGGAAGGGGGTGGGACGAGGCCATCTCTAGATCACTTTCAGATCTCAAATGCAGGGTTCCATTCTTCCTTCCTGAGCAGTAATGACAGGTCATTTGCATACAGAAAAAAGGAGCAGTGAGAGCATCTAAGAGGTGGCTCATATATGACGCTGTAGTTTTTAGTGACTCACACGGGAAAAAAGAAATGTTTTTCATTTAGCTCATCAGAATGGCCCGCTCCATTGCAATTATTCAAATGATGTAAAGTCACTGGGATGACGGGACCCCTGGGAACTTCCAGGCTGGTGGGAGTTCAAACATCAGTGGCTCTAAAGTTAAGCAAGGAGTTTCCCCCGTGGACAGGTGCACAGCAGGTGGGCTGGATGGAGATTCCCCTCCTCTAGAGAAACATGTCTTAGCCATTCTTGCTCCATCTCAACAAGTCATCTTCTAGGAAGCCAAGAGGGCCCACACTGTCCAGGAAGTTACGCCCCCAGAATGAAAGTCACCAACTCCAGGAAGCCAATGTAACACTACCTCCCACACGAGCCCCCAAGATTATGACCCCGTAAGAGCAGACCACTGTGTCTGGTATCTAATAGAAGCTCAAAAAATCAGTGCTGAAAGAGTAAATACTTGCTGAATGAATCACACTGCTTCCATAAAGCTTAGGCAACTGCAGCACCCAAGTACTGGGTGACAGTGGGGTGGTCCTGGGGACAAAAGGGTGAACAAAGCAGAGATGTATCCCTCTGGTCACTGTCCAGAGCAGATGCTAAAAGTGCTGGCAGGAGGTGATCTTCAACTGTCAGCCCTCTCTGGAGACTCCTTAATGAAGACGATTAAGCAGTGAAGGTTGTACAACCTTTCAGGGGGCCTCACTCAATGGCTGAGCAAACCTCACCTCAGTTTGGACCATGATGATGGGCCATTCTGGCCCCAGGGCTCCCATGGGCTGGCTGAGACAGCGTCGTAGGGACAACGCCACAGGTTGGTTGCTCCTTCTGCCCAATCATGACTTCTTTCCTCCCAGGTGATGGCGAAGGCACCCCCGAATAGACATCCCGCTCACTAATCTCCATCTAGGCATCCACGTTCTAGGGGCTCAACTTGCATCAAAAGGCTCTTGCAACTGTGCCATTAGGATGAAGGTTCTAGAACCAGAGGGCAAGCAGGACCTTCCAGAGGGGAGCTGCTTCCCTGCAGCAGCTACTGACAAGGGCGCTGAAGTATGAGCTCAAGGCTACATCCAGAGAATGAGAGTCAAGAAGGAGCAAATGCTGACGGTTGTGTCTTTGTGTGTAGACGAGTCCCGATCCTGGAGCCAGAGACATTTTCTTCATCTTGTTCCTCCAACACTCCGCACAGGAGAGTTGCTTAGTAAAATATTCGCTGAATGACTAGATGATGGGCGATGGGTAGATGGATGGACGAATGGATATATTTGGTTGAACAAGGAACTATACCTCAAACAACTAAGCAATAAGTGAAAGATGGTCAATTTAGGTTAGATGATATAATTCATGTTCAATGTTTATCACAGTTTTTAGTGCAGATGAAAATTGAGCCCGTCACAGACGACTTCCTGGAGGAGGTGACTGATGAGCAGCTAGAAAGATATGCGAGACTAGAGGAAGGCATATGAAGCAAGAGAAATGAGACATTTGCCTTAGCAAATGTCATTCTGATTCTGCTCAGGTGCTGAGTACAAAGAACTCTCTTCACGGGGCTGCAGGCCGGCCCCACGGTGCAAGGTGGAGGAAGGCTCCCGAACCCTCACGCCCAGCACAGTGAGTGTGGGTGTGGCATTCCCTTACAGTGGAGACAGCAGATAAAAGGCACTGAATGGAGCAGTGGCCTTAAGAAGTCTCATACTGCAGGAATAGGGAGCCATGGAGGCATGAGCAGAGGTGCAGGGTGACCGCTGATAACCGAGCTTCAGAACCCACGTGTGGCTTATATAATCTATCCCACAGGCGGTGGACAGCTGCTTCATGTGCTTAGTCTGCTGTGCTCCTGAGTCCGATGGAGACCTAGGGGTGCCCAGGGCCCATTCTGAGAAGGCAGCTTCAGGGACAGAATCAGCACTGGAGAACCCCAGACCCTGGCCTCAGCCCCCTCAAGAAATGTGCAAACACCGGGGGTGTCCTCATTCAGGCAAGAGCCCCACCCCCCAGCACCCTCATTTTTGACAGGAGTGCTGAGCAGGGAGGGGAATAAATAAGAGCCTGGTGTTTGTGCAAACAAGAGTAAGTGATCTGGTCAATGGGAAAGAGATAACATTTACCTGGGAAAATTACGAAACCAATGACGTCCCAAGGGCTCTTTGTTAAGTAGTACAGTGTATTCTAGAAACACATGCCTTTGGCCCAGTCCTACACGTCACTGGGCTAGGAGCAGCTAGGAGGCTAACTGCTGAGGCCAGCAGAGTTGGTAGGCAGGGGTGGAGCTCAAAGAGCTAACCTCCAGGGCCAGCCAGGGTGCTGGTATCAGGGTAAAGGTCCCCATCACAGGGAGGCAGTAAAGTTCAGAGTTGGAGCCAGCAGGCTTTGCCGTGAGCGACCTGGGCTGGAACACAGGCTGTACCAGTTCCTTCCTGCGTGACCTCAGATGGGGAGAGCCCACCCCGCTGGCCGCAGCTCGATCTGTGATAAAAGTCCACCAGAGTGCCGGCAGCAGCGGGAAGTCACTTGTGTCACCAAGCAAAGCGCCTGACAGACGGCAAACACTCCCTCATTGGACACTGTTGTCGTTCATGCAAAGGTCACAGGCCCAGGTAAGAAGCAGCCAGGGCTCTTCATCCAACTGCATCCCACACATCCTTCAGCATCCAAGGGAGGCTCGTCCTGGGTGAGGGCAGCAGGGCGCCGGCACCCCACAGAAACCCGAGCAGCTCTCACGGAAGGTTTCAGTTGTGTCAAAGGTCCTGAGGGCTTTCAGACAGCGTGAGCTTCATCATCCCTCCTCTTGCTTTCCCTGCTGCGACAGCAGACAGTCGGCAGCCACGGCAGGGCTCGCACAACGAGGAGTCTTCTTTCTTTTTCCAAAATAAGGGGCAGAAGAGGCAGGGCCTGATACTTTTCAGTCCTGTTATGGGATTACAGTCACCATGATAAGTTAATCTCTGGAACCTTCTGAGATGTCAATTTTTAGGGTAGAAAGAGTAGTGCAGATACTGAGATAGAATCAAATGAAAACAGATCGAACCACGTATTAAGTATATTTAAGTATATCAGCGACCCCTCGGCCCAGGATGAACTGCAACAGGTCGATTCCACACCTGCGTTCTTGGGGCTTATGGCTGAACTTGTGAATGTGTTTTGGGGTTAACAGACACAATGACGAATGACGTAGGTATTTGCCAACATTTAAGCTGATTGATAACACGGAACTATGAGGTAACCATAAGGAACAGGTTGCTCCATGTTAGCCTCTTGGGTTTTGGAAATTTTCAGACCACACTACATCCCTCCTCTCTTCTGACCAAGGCTCACAAAGGAAGCCTGAGGCACCGCAGGGCTCACCTGCACTCACAGGCGGAGCAGCGGTGGGGCCCCGGGACTTCACGCCGGCCGCTCGCTCAAAGGCTGGGGTCATTAGAGGGATGTGTACTCCAAGATCTACGGTGGAGGGGAGGAGACACCACCACAGCAGAAGGACACGGTGAGTCCGGTGCCTTGGCACCCCCAAATGGAAGGCCCCAAGACCTCCTTCTCGAAGCCTAGTGCAAATAGTCAAAGGGAGATAAAGCGGTGACTGAGACCCCAGGCAAAGGGACAGCGGCCCCTCTGCTTCCCAAAAAGACAACAGTCTCCCCCAGAGCTGGGCTGAGGCTGGAGACAGGGACCTCAGATCATGAACGTCAGGAAGAAGAGAGGTGGAACTAGCAAAGAAAAAGCAGTCCCTTCTTGGCCAAAAATCACAGTTCCCAATATGCCAACAGGTCCTGTCTGAAGTCAGGCCGGGTCTCCATCTGACCACCCGAGCAGTTATGGGATGTCTCCCTGGGCAGAGAAGACAGAAGAAGAAGCCTTCTCACAAGTGAAAACGCTCTCAAGTGACCACAGGTCAACAGTCAACCCAAGACGAGGGAAGGAAACCCTAGCATCGAAGAACAGACCAACCCTACTGAAATGGCTCCTCTAATGGCCACTGGTCTCCAGCCTCCTTGGTTCTGGGCACTGGAGGGCTTTCCACGAGATCACAAATTCTGAAAGACGGTTGCACTGTCCCTATGTGACCATTGGGGACAACAAGGCTCAGAAGCTTCCCCTCGACTAGGTCAGATTTCAATGCACACTGGGTGTCATGTCCTGTGTTAATGATAAGCTCGACCCAATCAAGCCCTTTCTCGAGACCCTCTTTGACCCATTGCTTATCAATAGCCTCCCCCCGCTTTTTAAGGGCATTAAGTCTAAATGACAACCATTTTATTCAACAAGGAGACATCCAGCCTGCGATGTGTGTGGGCAACAGAGCTGTCCTGATCAGAAATGCCGGGAAGGGGAGCCTGGAATCCCAGGTAAGGATGGGAAGAGATGACCTTGGAGATTCCTTTTAACCCAAAGCATCTACATGTCTAAACCGAAATTCCAACTCCTATCCAACTCTTCTTCTTGAGTTGCGTGCAGGCATTTCTCTGAAGTCAAAGACTTAAGCATAGTTCTTCCTCAGAAACAAGGTTCTTTAAAATCCACCCTGGCTTCTTCCAAGCAGCCTTCTTGGGAAGGAAGGTTCCAGCGGGAGTGCCTGGCGAAGGGTTCCAGGCACTTGACAGACAGGCAGGCAGATAAACAGAGCAAGCCCTCAACCTCACAGGATGTGGTGAGGGGAAGCAGCAAGAGAAAATCAGACAAAGCTATCTAGAAATGCAAACAGCACCACAAATAAAGACTGAACAGGAACACACAGGCACTTTTCTTTTTTGCCTCTTGAGCAAAGAAGCCCCCAAATAGGTAAAAGAGCGGTATCACAAAGCTTGGTAGAGAGAGAGATCCTGCCTGGTTCACGAGAACGCTAGAGGGGCCCAGCATTCAGGCAGGAGTTGCGAAGACCACGGGGGCCGGCTCAGGTCTCACGCAGAACTCCCGGGGCCAGCGAGGAGCCTGCGCATCAGCCCTGCACAAAAGCTCCATTCTGCTGCTCCCTCAACTTCGGGAAAGACTGCCCGGCCACTGGCTCAACTTGAAGGCGTCCACATGGAAAGTAACAAACTTGGCGAGGGAAGCAGCCAAAATCAGCATTCCCAGAGAAAGTTGGGTAAACAAGCCGGGGGGGGGAGAAGGGCTCCGAAGGATAAAAAAGTCTAAATTTAACAAGAGACCATTTTGCATCTATGGAATGATCATGGCTGGAAGCTAAGAATATCGGGTGTTGATGAAGCTGCGAGACGGGTATGTCTGCCTGTGGACAGGGCGGTGCAAACAACCGAATTTGAAAGCAATTTGCCAAGATGGGTCAAGAGTCACGAAATGTGCCTTTTGACTCCATAATCCTTCTGCTGAGAAGCGGTCCAAAGGGGTTTCCAGAAGAGAGGTGTGGAAGGCACGGAGATGTTCTCAGCATCCATAAGTAAGACCGCACACTACCCGGGACCCCAATTCCAGAGAACAGGGTCCACCTGTGATGCCCGGTCACGGGGGCCGCTTAGTGATTTTGTTTCCTCATCCATTTCCAGTCTCTGGAGTTACCACACTGTGTGTGCAATAAATGGCAATAATATTGATGACTTTTAAAGCTGACCCCACTGCGCTGCAAAGTTGGGGCAGTTCCAACTCTGGCACCAGGCGTTTCTCCTGCAAATGCCCAGAGGCTGGAGTCTCCCTTAGTTTACTTAGGCCAACTTCAAATGCTCCTTCTGGAACCATCGGGCACGTCTCTGAGTGGCTGGCAAACACCCAGGGGTTCCCTGCCCCCCTGGTCAGCCCAGCGATTGCCGCAAAGCAGTCACAGGCCCCCACTGCAGGGGCCGCTGGAGAAAGCTTGACCAGCCCAGACAGCGTCACGGACAGGCCAGGTGAACGGGGCGGGGACTCCCTGTGTGTCTGCCGCACACTGACGGAGCTGCAGGACGTGCCGCTTTCAGAGCAGGCCCTGCACCTCTGAGCCGGCAGGTGTGAAGCGCAGGAGGGCCCCCCTGCAGGCCTGAGCCCCACAGACCCTCATCTGTGAAACAGGCCTCACCTGTCCTGCAGAGCTGCGGGGGTCGGGCCCGGAAAAGCTCTCACTCAATGCGGCAGGAGCTGTGGCAGGAGATGCCGATGCACCCCTGAAGGGGGACACGGAATCCTTCATCCTGGGTGAAATGTTAACCTCACCCCAGGGCACAGGTGTCCAGAACTTGCCCCAACACCCATCCCTCGGCACAGCAGTAGCTGCTGAGGACACTGCAGGTTCCCAGGAGTAGGTGCCCTGTGTCCCCCCAGGGAAGGGACCGCACCGCTACCCTCAGGCCCAGCTTGTCCAAGAGTGGCCAGCATGGATGTTGGGCCGGCTGGGTCACCTTCAACACTCCGGCCTGTGCAGACCTCTCATTTTCCAAGACCGCTCCAAGGCCCTGCCTCCTCTATCCCTAGAGAAACCTCAACGAAAGCTCACTCAGCCTCGAGAACAGGATCCCTTCCTGTCACACTGACACCTGGTCAGGAGCCTTCCGGTGCCTTACCCACAGCACCTCTTGGGGCTGTTTTGGGGGCTGAAGATATTCTTAACCTATCTGACAGATGAGCAAACTGAGGCGAGCGCAGATGCTTGTCCAGTCCCGGGGCAGAGGTGGAGCTTGCAGCCACAGGCGCAAAGCCAGGCTCTCCAGGGCAAAACACGGCCCTGGCTCAAGACCTGCTTCTTCCCCTGAGTCTTCCCAGGGACGGAAAACAGTATGGGCTCCAGCTCTGGGCCAGTCCTGGGGCACGGGGGACGCTCCTGGGGAAAGATGAGTGGCACTCTCTGGAGCACACTTCCCGATGTGCCGACGCTCCTAAGTCCCTCACAATAACCCCGAGAGATGGCACTAGTGAAACTCTGGGTGTGGACCTGGGTCACCTCCCACAGAGGCGGCACATGGCGGGACACAGGGACTCTGAGCTTCAGGGTGAGGTTGTGGGGCCTGGGCAGACCTGGCCGTGAATGACACGTGTGAGCCGCAGCCCGTCCTCGCCCTCCTCGGCAGAGCAGGATAATACCAGGAGACCCTGGGGCCCTTCACAGGAGCAAATGAGAAACTGTGCCCAGTGCTCGGAGGAGCAACTGGGAAGCTCTACAGGATGGCACTCCGGCCCCGAGACCACATGACAATCCAGGCCCAGACCCGTCCCGGGACCACACCCCATCCCTGAGACCATGTGACTGCAGGTGGTCACTCTACTGCTGGCCTTCGGGGCAGGGCGAGGGGGCCCAGAAAGGGCCCTGGAAGGTGCCCAGAAGGAGGCGGGGTCTGCAACGGAAGGGGAAGTTCTGTGGGTCAGAGAAGCCCCCGCCAAGAAGAAAGGCATAAGTCCCAATGAGGCCCCGTCACAGTGCTGCAGGCTCCGGGGCCCCGGCAGTGCCATCTGTCTGCCGCCAGTGTCCCCACACGCGTTTTTCCAGCTCCACTGCCCTCTACACAGTGGCTGGATGGACCCTGATGTGAGGGAGGGTGCACAGAGCAGGAACAGGCATTCCCAGGTCCCAGTCCCAGACCCCTGCACCTTGCAGGGAAAGCCCCGAGCACTCCCCGGCATCAACACCCGTGGGCTGTGCTGAAGTAACCAGACTCTTCCGGTGCAGAAACGAGGCCCCAGGAGACTCATAGTTTTCAATGACCTTTTGTGTGGACTTGGGCAAGCCCCCTGGGGAGTCAGCTCTTCTTATCTAGAAATGTGGACCTGAGATCAAGAGGAGTCTTGAGAAGAGTGGCATACTTCTCTCCTGTCCTTATGGCGAAGCACTGTGCAGGGAAGCCACCCCCTCCTCCACGGTGTGCGGTGATGCCGCCCGCTACCCGAAACTCGCTCTCAGCAGAACACACTTGGGACCCAGTTGTCTTCTCAGCCTTGTGTTAGGGGCTGAGCAGGGGCATTTACAGATCCCAAGGTTCTTTCTGGAAGATACGCCTTCCCAGCGATGCCAGATCCTAGCCCCTGTCACTTTTCTTTCTTTGCACCAATGATATGCTGGGAGCTACGTGGGGACAGACTGGGACTTGGACTGGGGAAGTGAGAACCCGGGGCTCCTGGGACTTGCCAGGGCCCTCCGCTCCCTTGTGCTTTCCCCATGTCCACCACTGCCCAGAGGACTCCGCTTCCTTCCCATTCTTGCTTGACCCATGACATTCCTTTGTCCCTGAGAGGCCCAGGTCTGGTTTTCAGTCCTCCTGCTGGACTCTCCCTTTGTCCCACAAGGTGAACACCCATCCCTGTGAAAAACACACAACCTGCAATCAGCTGGGGTGATGCCCTGGGGCCTCCAGAACAAGCATTCATTACCCCAGGGGCTGCACATCCAAGGGGCCTCTGAGTCCCCTCTAGGGAAGGGCGGGGCCACTCAGCAGCCAGCAGTTGAAACTCAGGGAAACATGATGGAGGGAAAGGGGTCTGAACACACCCTGGGGGCGGGGGGGCGGGGGGAGGAGGGAGATAGGGTGTCCCACCCGCAGATCGTCACTGCGAGCCTGAGAGAGATATGGTGGAGTCCTATACCCTGAGCGAGCCTCTCAGGCCTCAGCCTCCCCAGGGTCTAGAGCAGGTACTGTCAGAGGGATCAGGACCTGCCAGGGCTCAGAATCACCAGGAGCTGCTTAGAGGCACAAAGTGAGGACTCCGTACCAGCCCCCATACTATGATGCAGCCATAGAGGGGCAGCCCCTCCATTTAAGTCACTGACTGCCACTCCTCAGGCACCAGGGCTCCTTTTCATGCGGCTCAAGCTAAGGTCTCAGGCCAGCAGGGGACGGGACACTCCACTGCCACACCACTCTGGCTGTCCTCAAGTGGACAAGAGCCAGCCCACTGTGCCTCAATTTGCACCTGGAGGAGCAGTGGAAAATCCCCCAATGGGAGAGAAAAGGTCCTCGCTCAGAAATGAAGAGCAGTGGGTGCTGACGCCTGAGTGTGTGACCCCAAGAACTCCCGTCACACCTCTGAGTGCGGAGGCCTCTGCGTCCCTCGTGCTCTCTGCCTCTTTTCCCAGCCTGCAGGACTGTGAAGTGCCTTCACAACCCAGATGAACCACACCCAGGAAAGGCGGTCTGGAAAGAGCATGAGATCCAAAGCCGCCTTCTCCAAGGGCGTCACGAGCCTTCATTTCTCATTTAAGAACACCAGCTGCTGGACGCGCAGAATGTGCTGCGGCCACTGGCAGTGAAGAGCAGCCACGCTCTCCACTGCCTGCATACCCCGCGACTGGAACTGCAGTTGCTTTATCTGCTGTGACATCCTCGGGTGGCCCCCATGCCCACCAACTCTGCGTGAACACTAAGGTGACTTTTTCCAAAATGCAAATCCTGTCACTGGGCTGCCTCCCTCCTCTCCTAAGGTGGCATCATCAAGCAGACAACCAGGGGACCCTAGGGGACCCCATGCAGCCTGCTTACCTTCCGACCCCTGCTCTAGGCCCAGCTCCAGACCAGCTGACACTTCCTGGCCCCACAGAGGACTCCTCTGGGCCCATGGTACCTCCTGGCCTTACCCCGTGTCCCAACAATGCCTTCTAAAGGTTTCAAAATCAGAGCTGGGATTGTACACCTTGTGCCCTTAACCTCTTGTCCTTGGTGACCCCTCAGTGCACACTTCCACCCCATGGGGAGGGGGTGCTCACCTGTAAAATGAAGAGTGAAACAAACATGATGGGGGGCGGGGCTGTGTCAGCTCTTGGGGATGGGGCAGAGGCATGCACGATCACCACGCTTAATGGCAGAAGGAACTGCTCACAGTCATCCTGGGGGCACAAGGAATGGCTCCCCGCAGCCTAGGATGGCCAGCAGCACAGGGGCAGAGGCAAGTCTTCAGCAGCCTCCCTGTGGCCCTGCCAGGTCAAAGCCAGCTTGTAGGGACTACTGCTCTATTCTCCTCGATGCTCTGCAGTGGTGCTGGGGCCTGCGGGGTTGAATGCTGCCCCCACCACCCACCGCATGAGAAAGACAGAGTCCGTGGCACCTTGGAGTGTTTACTAAATGAGCCCCTGCACTCGGGGCCCAGGCAGGGGTGGGGGAGGAGTCCACAAATTTGGTCTTAATATTGTAAATGCCGCTCAAGGAAAATTAAAATGATGTAAGGACACTGCTCTCCGCTGCTTCACCCTTCTGGGAACTGATCTGCTACATTTTCCGAGGACGAGGAGGAGGCCAGAAGGGGTGAGAGGAGCAGGAATTGAAAGATTTCCTATCACAACCATAATGCAAATAAAAGCACTCATTGCCTCACCAAACATTCCCAAGTCTGATCAGGTTTGGACAATGAGAAAGCACGGTGGCCAGAGAGGGCCTCCCGCGGCCCCCCAGGCCCCAGCAGGCCATCACCAGAGCCTGCATGAGTGAGGGCGGGGTCCCGGACCCCTCATGGCAGACGGGGCCCTGAGGTCAGCCTGGGGAGCAGGCAGGAGGGCTGCCTGGAGGGAGTGGTGGAGCCCAGAACGTGAAAGGGGCACTTCTAGGAGGAAGGGAATGTTGCCACGCTGGGTGGGATCCCAATTTTTTTTACAGGAAAGGCAAGAATAAAGGTGAGCAGAGGCAGGTGGGCAAGATGAGAGAGGAAGAAGCAGCATCTTATTCATTTTATTTAGTTGTTCATTGTGATCATTCCCTTCCACTCCTGGCCCTGGCCTACGACACAAACCAGGGTCCCTGGGATGTATGTGGACTGTGCTCAGCTGGAGGCAGTGGGTCTAACCATTACTCCACCAAGGCACCCCAGAGACCCCAATTTTTAAGGAGAAAGAGAAGAGCAGCAGGCTGAGTCAGCTGTCAAACGCCCACACTCTCCCAAATGCCCCCACTTCCTTGATCACCCCAATGGGGACATCAATCGTCCCCCAGCACACTCGGTCTGCTCCTCTGCAAGCCCCACAGGACAGAAAAGAGTGCAGGCCTGGAATTTAGGGCACTCGGGGCCTAGCCCTAGGGCCTCCTAACAGCCGGGTTATTGCCAGAGAAAAGTCACAGCAGAATGAGAGGCTCGTGAATGTCTCGGCTGAAATTCTGAAGAGCAGGGAGTTCATCACACCCACCTCAAGGCGCTGGTTGTGAATGAAGATGGGACACATGCACCTAACACCCTTCCACTGCCCAGCAGTGCGGGGCTTCGCCCAGAGCCCCACAGGGCCCGTCCGGGCCTGACCACAGCCTGCGAAAGCCGATGCGCGAGGACTGTACCCGCCTCACAGGCCAAACAAGGGGCTACCCTGTTAGCCACTGTGACCCTAGGAGTCAGACCCAAGCAGGGGCTCCCAAGGTCACTCATCCCTGCTACTGGCTCTGAACACGAGAAGGCGCAGAAAGAGAAGGGCAGGCGCAGAGCAAGAGGTGCGGCCTTCACGTACTGGTCTGCAGAATGATCCTTCCTGCTGCGACATGGTTTTGAGACTAGAGCTGTGTCCTGAGTGTGGGAAGCAGACGGCTTCACCGCACGGGAAGGGGCGAGGCCGGAGCTCGGCAATCTCGGGAGCCGGAGTTCCAGCAGGGCCTAGTGCAGAGCTGCAGGCCTGGGGCCACCTCGCCAGCTCCGCCCGCAGCTCGGGCTTGGATCCACCCACCCCAGCTCCAGCATCACCAGGCCATCTCCCCACCGCACGCGCACACGCATGCACACGTACCCCAACATTCACTAGCATGATGCACCAGCGCAGAGCCCCAAATCCATGCAGGCCTATAGGGGCCTCAGTCAGATACTGAAGCTCTTCTTTCCAGCCAGCCCCCCAGCTCATCACACACTAAAGCTCTCTCCTGGACCTTTGCTACCTATTCAGTCTCTCCAAGTCAGACCTCCAGAGCTCTGCCAGCTTCAGTCCCCACAGAGCAGCGAGGACAAGCTTTCTACAATGTCACCCTCATCCTCTCGCCTTGCATAAGGTCCGCATCGCTCTCTGTTGCCCTTTGGCGCAAAGTCACAAGGTTTTCCAGTCTGATCTGCCTCCCTCCCCTCTTTTCTTCCGCCTCCAACTAGTGAGCCCGATGCCTCTTTACAGGGTAACTCCGTTCTTCCTTGACCACCCCAAACCCACAATGGGGGACCCTCTGAGCGCCCCTGGCAGCCTGTGTCCCTGGCACAGCACTCAACCCTCTACTGTGAGGACCCGACTTCTCGTCTAAACCGCCCCTGCCAGGGCGCCCCGAGTTCCCAAAGGAAAAAGAGGCTCCTTGTTCTGAACGCCAGGACGCAGTGGTGGCCAAGCTGGAGGGTCTGGGCCATTAAAGCTTAAAGCAGTCCCCACTGAGGAGCCACCACAATGTCCAGGAGGCTGGAGGGATGACAGCCCCGTCAGGATTTTAAAAACCAAAACCAAAGCCAAAGAAACAGAATGATTATCTGCGCCTCAGTGTATGCATCTGGAAAGTGGAGACCAGCAGGGTGGACAGGAAGGAAGGGGCCCCCTCCCGCAGCTTCAGTTTTCCCTATCAGGCGCATCCATCCTAGAGCCTCCTGGGTGACAGGCTTGGCCAAGCAGATTCTATCTCCTGCCAACTGAACTTCAAAAGCACCTTTATCTGCAAGAGACCCACCTCAAGGAAGGCCAGTTCCTAACTCCTTTAATCCTTTTCTTCTGAGCCTGCAGAACATTGTGGGCACACCCAGGCCACCTTATCTGCAAGCCCCCAAGCACTTGTCTTTCCAGGAAGGGTGGCTCCTATCTCAGGGGTCAAGAGACCCAGCTCAAGCAGGCCAGTGCCACCAGGCTCTCTCCTATCCTGTTGTGGGTGAGTCTGTAGCTGTGTGACCTGAGACCACCTGGCCCCTTCCTCAGGCCCCTTTGTATAAAGAAGAGGGGTGAGCAAGATCTCTTCGGTTTAGAAAATGCAATTCTAATTTCAGGTCAGGCTGGACAGGTTAATCCAATGATGGCATTCACTGTTACTCCCTTTTAGCAAAAGAGGAGAGCGAAGCTGAAAAGAAATCAGGAATCTTTCCAGGAATTCTGTCATCTTGAGCTTGCAGGAGATGACAAACTGCCAGGACAGGCCTGCCCTTCCCAGAACCCAGAACCACCCCCTGCAAACACCCCAGGGGGCAAGCATTAGACATTTCAGTGAATCCAACTCCCCACTCCCAGGAACTGATTGCCGCCTGATAAGAATTCCTCAGAAGCCTCTTCTGATTGGCGTTCGGGAGGCAGGGAGGGTAGCGGCCGACAGGGGTGAGGCTCCTGGAGGGGCCAGCTGACCCCTCTGCCAATTCCCACCTGCTTGCTCTCAGCCTCCTTGACCTTCAGTGGCTGCGCAGCTTTACAGAGAATGCCGGGTGCGCCCTGGTGGAGTGGCAGTTGGGTGCGCTGTCTTCAACTGGCACAGCCCACAGACATTCCAAGGTCCCTGGTTTTCATCCCAGGGCCGAGGAAACAACCAAGATGAACAACTACATAAAAGACATAAAATGCTTCTTCCCCCTCTCTGCCTATCTCTGCTTGCCTTCATGCCTGCCTGCACCTTTCTTTAAACAGACGAAAAAACGAAATGTCCGTGCCAGCCCAAAGCAGAGCCAGTTCAGACCAGAGGCCATTTCCTGTCTCTTTGCACTGACTTTGCAATGAGCAGAGACGCTGAGAGCAGGCACCGGGCTGAGCACTCAGGAGGCCCCCGGCCCCTCACCAGCTGTCCACCAAATCCTGAGCCTTGAGAAGCAGGATAGTCCACGTGCCTGCTTCCAGGCTCTGTGCCACCAATGCCAAGCTGCATGACCTTGGACAATGTCCCGTTTTGAGAGCAACTGCCTCCCAGGGAGTTTGTACACGTAATATGAGTCAGCACATGCCATGTGCCCAGAGCTGGGCTGGCACAGAGCAAGCTGGGCCAGTAATACTATGGAGAGCACTAAACATTAGAAATGGTGATGGTGATGTCAGTGATAATGCTGTGGTGGAGATGGTGATGATGGTAATGATGTGATGATGAGGGTGTGTGATAGTGATGGTGATGATGGTGATGGTGATGGTGGTGGTGGTGATGGTGGTGATGATGATGATGGTGGTGGTGGTGATGATGATGGTGATGGTGGTGGTGGTGATGATGGTGATGGTGATGGTGGTGATGATGGTGATGGTGATGGTGGTGATGATGGTTATGGTGATGGTGGTGATGATGGTGATGATGATGATGGTAATGATGTGATGATGAGGGTGTTTAATGGTGATGATGGTGGTGACAATGATGATGGTGGTGGTGATGATGGTGATGATGATGATGGGGTTGGTGACGGTGGTGATGATGGTGATAGTGATGGTGATGGTGGTGATGATGGTGATGATGATGATGGTAATGATGTGATGATGAGGGTGTTTGATGGCGATGATGGTGATAGTGGTGATGATGATGTTGGTGATGATGATGTTGATGATGATGGTGGTGGTGATGATGGTGATGATGATGATGTTGGTGATGATGGCAATAAGGACTACTTGATAAAGAATTTCAGCAGAAGCACAATCTCCCTTTGCCAGGGCAGATGGAAAAGAGGCAACAGTCCTCCTCCTCCTCATGGAGCTGGCTGTCTGTCTTAGTCTGGGGAGACAGTTCAGGCTCTGTCTGGAGCAAACACAGTGAATGACTGAGCTCACTTTGCTGCTAAGAGGCAGTCTTCAAGGGCACATGCAGGAGAGCTGGCCCACTGAGGCTGGAGTCAGCACCCCGGCTCCTCCAGGCTGCTTCGGCACCACCCTTCCTGGGTGCAAACTCTGGGCACAGCCTGGAGCAGTCACACGCAGCAGAGAGGCCAGCACGCTGCCCACTGGACCATGGGTCCCAGACGTCATCTCCTGTTTCATTTACATACTGCCACCAGGCCTCTCCTGTCCCGGCCCCCGAGCACCTCGGGGACATGCCATCTCTGCGAGGAGGTACGATAAGGCCTTGGGGGCCACTACCCAGTTCACATCCAGTCCTCGCACGAACCTGTTGGGAAACAGCTGGGAACCAGTTAGGCACCTGGGACAAGTAAGTCTCTTTAGCTTGGCTTTTCATCTGCACAACAGAAACGACATGCATTCCAATTGCAGTGCACAATTCCCAAATCTAAGCAGTGCTCCAGATTAACATTTTGAGTAGTTTTGAACCTTGACTTGAACTCGCATGAGGCTATTTATGGATTTTATTCCTCCCACTTAGAAGGCACATCAGCACATTTCCCTAGAGCACTCTCACAGCTAACAGCACTGGCCCAGACACGTGGCGTGTCCCTTTGCCAGGGCCGTGTAATGATCTACCACCGACAGGGGCTTGGACAACAGAGATGTATTTTCCCACAGTTCTGAGCACTGGATGCTGAAGAGCAAGGTGGTGGGTTTCTCCTGAGGCCGCTCTCTCTGGCTCAGCCTCTCTCACCGTGTCCTCACGAGGTGTTTCCGCTGCATGTGCATGTTTGTGATGTCCCCGTGTGTCTATATTCCCTCATTAGGACACAAGTCAGTATGAATTAAAGCCCATGCTATGGGCCTCATTTCAACCTCATCACCTCTTTTTATTTAAAGGAAAGGTACAGGCTGGAATAAAGATGGAGGAGAGTAGACAGGCAGTCAGGGAGAGAGAGAAGGAATCGTTTTATTCATTTCATTTATTTGTACAGTTTGGCTGATCTTTCCAGCCCAGGACAAGAACCCGGGTCCTAGGATGTCTGTGGACTGCGCTTGGCCAGAGACGGTTGACCAAACCACTACTCTACCAGGGTGCACCTCATCGCCTCTTTCACAGCCCTCTCTTCAGTGCAGTGCCTTCTCAGTGACTGTGGATCAGGACTTCTGCATATGAACAGGGTCCAGTCTATACCCCATTGTGAGTACACGCCTGTCTTTCTAAAATCTCCACACGCCACAAATTCAGAACCACAGCCCCCTTGGCACCCTCTGAAGGAGGGGGGCTTGGGCGGGAGGCGGGGGTGCTGAGGAGCGTTGGGCTAGCACACAGCACTGGCCCAGACACACAGGACACCGCATCCCAGGACCCAGGCAGCGCCGACCAGGAGCAGAAATCAGCAACGACATCTGCTGAACGAAGGAGTCATGCCAAGGTGGAATCTCATTCTGAAACAGGATGACCTTCGGCTCCTGGACATCAGTTTGCTCGCACGCACGGGTGGGCCAGCCCCCCTGGGACAGGCTCTGTGGGCCTGAGGACACAGCACACAGAAGTGGGAGGCATCCCATCGAAGCCAGAGTGGACACGTGACGCCCACTAGATAGTAAACACTGATGAGTGTGGAGGCCGGCCTCTCGCCTCTAGAAGGGTTCTCCAGGAAGGCCCTGAGATGCACAGGAAGGCGTGGACAGTAGAGGGTCACCTTAACCTTCACGGGCAAGGGTTTTCCCCTTGTGTTCATGTTTGCACACATATGTCTGTGGCCTATTGGCCGGTTTGAGTTCAAGGTGACGGTAATTTTGATGGGTGTCCTGCGGCCACCCCCTTAGCTTTGTCCTCATGACGTGTCTTCTGACCTGGAGGTTCCACGGAGAAGAAGAACATGTGCCTGGCAGTTTTAGACCAGCTATCTGGGCTGTGACCCTCTCCCGCCGCCCCCCGCCCCCCACGCACACACAGAGCTGTTTTCTGTGGGGAAAGGAATGTCTCAACCCCTGATGTCAGATGTGGGTTTGGCCCCTGTACTGTACCTTCCACTTTGATCCTCAGTTTCTTATCTATAAAAATGGGAGCAAATGACCTATTTAACTAGGTTCACCTTCTCTCAAGGTGAAGTCTCAAGAAAGGATGGGCGAGGATGAGCCAAAGGCTGACAGTTTCCAGAAAAGCAGTGGACCGAGGACTAGTGACCACATTAAGCACTCAACCAACGCTGGCTACTCTTCTGTGCTCTTCAGCTAACTCCACCGCTGCTCCTGATAAAAGGTTCCAAAGAGTCTGAATTTTGTAGCCCTGCTGCAGGGGCTGGTCAGGCTCTCGGGTCAGTGCAGGCTGGAGGCTGGGGTCTCCAACCTCCAGGCCCAGCTGTCCGTCCCCATAGCTCATGCAGACTCAAGTAAAGCGTCCCTGCACAGGTCTGCGGTGGGCTGACCTCAGGGCCACGACTCCAAACACAGAAGGACAGAGATGGCCCAGTCTCGTCCTGCCACCATGAATTATGCACCAGTAGCTTCAGGGCCAACTTCTCAGGGGGTGAAGGAAGGACAGCGCAGTTTCTGCTCCCTGGAGGAAAGGAGCTGGAAAGCACAGCCCCAGAAAGTCCACAGCCTGGAAGCTGCAGGGACTTGAAGGCCTGTGACCTGAGCCAGGCAGCCTGGGCCTCAGGGAGGCCTCACCCAAAAACAGTCTTTCTTGCATCCGCTTCATGGCCTGGCTGTAAGGACCAAAGGAATTGATGGAATAAAAAGGAAAAGAAATGTCTGAGCATAGAGAACCCCAGAGATGCCAATCGGAATGGAGAAGAGCAGGTGAATGCAAAGCTGGCAGGTCTCACGAGACACACAGGAAGCATCGAATAAAAGGCAGAAGGAAGCAGGGGGCGGGAAGGAGAGCCCGGCAGCTCTGGGGACAGTTCTGCTGAGTAAGCAATGATGACAGTGTGTGTCAATAAGCCCCATCGCTCGGAGCTCAAAGGGCTTTCACAGACATGATCTCACTGGGATTTTTTTTATTAGCTTCTAAGGCAGGTTAACAAGTTACCCCATCTTTGCTGAGACAGTGAAACCCAGGATCCCCGGCACATGCAGGCGGGGGCAGTCCTCCGAGGCACCAGAGCACAGACCCGTGTTCTGGGCCTTCATCTGCCATCTGTCACGAGCCAAGCATCTCAGTAGGAAATTTTTTCTTCCTTTTTTATTTTTTCTTTTCTTTAGTACATGCCCTAGAACCACATAAAAGCAATTCTGGTTGGGTTTTCTAAGGAGCAGGGCAGGCAGTTATGGGGTCAATCTAGGCTCAATCCTCGAGGTAGGGCCCAACATGCAAGGAGGCCAGCAGCTCTCTCCCCAGGGGGACCCGGGGCTCCGGCCCCATCTAGGCGTGTGATGACCGCAATGGGGGGCTCTGCTTTTGTGGCTCCCCTTGGTCACAAGCCTTTTCATCTATCCTGCTGGGAGTCAGTGCCAAACCCCAGGCAGGGCTGTACTCTCCTGATGTCACTTCACTGTCAGCCCCAAGCCGGGTGCTATCTTTCGTCAGTGCGGCCCCACCGGCAAGGCCCACCGGCTTCCCTGAATGTCTCCCAGCCCGGCTGGGCCTGGGCATCCCTGTGCTGGCTGCCTCGGCCTCCGATTAGCATGCGGGGAAGGAGACACTTCCTTCTCAGCGGAAGCCTGGTTCCCCCTTCAGTCAGATGGGGAGGGGGGAGGGGCTTGAATTCCCAGGTGATTGTTCCATAGCGTGAGGTAACGTCTGTGCGATGTTTCATAAACTGTCAAAGTGCAGAGCAGGGGGCCGCTGCCTCAGTCACCTGCTCCTCCCTCCTGGGGGGAGGATGCTGCTGGCATCAATGTGGAACACAGGTGGGGAGCAGGGACCGTGGGCAGCAGCGAGTGCAGAGTCAGGGCCGTGGGTGTGAGCACAGGGACAGGACATAGTGACAGGTGTCCCCCCACCTAAGTGACTCTCCTCCACTCCTCCCCCCGAAGCTCCTCCCCCCCCTTGAAGCCCAGCCAGGGGATCACGCAGCCTCTCCCGGGTGGGTGGTCTCTGGAGAAAGCGGACACTCAGCGCAAGGCCATCCTGCAGGCAGAGGCAGCACAGGGCAGGGGCAAGTGGCTGCGCTGGAGTCAGCACCAGGTGCAGGCTCTTCAGGAAGCTGTGGGACGCACTGTGAGCCGGGTGCGCAGAACCCCAGGGCCAGATTCCTGGGCAGTAGCACAGGGCGAGCCCAGAGAGAGCGCCCAGGCTGCTGGCACGTAGGAGTGCCCAGTAAAGGTGAGCACTTTCTGCTGTTGCCATGAGAGGAGGGTTACAAGGGCACCTGCCCCTCATTCTATGAAGAGGATTGAACGACAAGATGGGTGTGGTCTGCTTGGCAGGGATCCGGGGCACTTAGCAAGTGCTCAATTAACAGCACCACTGATGACAAGGAGGGGTGAAAATCGTGTCCCAGGCAAATAGCTTTTCCAGGAATCTGGGCTATCTGAGGGGGTGGCCATCACCTGGACAAGTCTCTCTGGCCAGTGACTAAGGCACAGGCACCAAGATCCGGCCGCTGCAGGCGGGACGGGGCTGAGTCTCGGCTGGCCCAGGTTCAGGGTGACGTGCTTTTTACCGTGATGGCTGGGTTACCAACACGAACTGCTCAGCGATAAGAGAAGCTTCTAAAAATGGCTAAGATTCCTGGGCCCTCAGCACTGCAAGAGTGAAAGGTTGGGGACAGAGCAGGGAGGAAGGGCTGACTCTCGGCAGGTTTCATTCAATAAAAGCCACCCTCTGCCTGCCCAGGCATCTGAGGTGTGAGACTAGAGCTGAGTTCTGGGACAGGGGCCAAAGCCAACGGTGAGCAGGCGGGAGGGGGAGGAGGAGAATCAGAGGAGTCTGAGCAGGTAACAGAGGAGGGGCTGGAACCCAGGGAAGGGAAGGGGCGGGGCCCCCAGCCCACCCCACCCCCCACACACTCTGAGCTCTGACATCCCACATGCAATGCAGAAGATGAGTTCTGGCCCCAGGCTCTCCCTTCACTGCGTGGGCCAGGCGCCCTATGCTGGGCCTGGTACATACATCGTCTCCCGTCAACCGGAGCAGGGACAATACAGCTATCAGATGTGCGGCTGCAGAGACCACATGAATGCTGGTCCGCCCGCTGAGCAACATGACACAAGTTATCAGCACTCTGTGCTCCAAATCCATCATCTCACAGCTTTCCCCAGCCCCGGGGACACATGAGGAGTTCCTGTGTTCAGACATGGAGCAGGCTTAGAATGGGAACTTGCTAACAGCGAGCTCTCCATGATTGCCGGCCACTGTCCCCAGCCCACCTCGCCTGTGAAGCCACAATCCATGTCCTTTCTTATAGCGAAAGCCAAGGGGGCTCAGAGGGGAGAGTGGCTGATGGTGGCCGTCTGTGAGATGAGGCTGCTGGGGCAAGTGCCACAGGCTCACCCGGCAGCCAGGTATGCTCTCAAAATTCTGGAGGCTGACTTCTGAGATGGAGGTGTGAACAGGGGACATTTCTCTGGAGGAGTCTCCTTGGCGTGTAGATGACTGTCTTCCTGTGCCTGTGTGTCTGCGCCCTAATTGCCTCTTCTTGTAAGGAAGTCACTCTCACTAGGTTACAACCCACACTAATGGCCTCCTTTAACTTGGTCACATCTTTAAAGTCCCTGTCTCTGAACGCAGCTGCATTCTGATGCACTAAGACTTGGGTCTTCAGCAGCTGCATTCCAGAGGGACCACGAGCCAGCTCTCCTAGACAGTCACCCAGTTCTCCTGATCTGAGAAAGAGAACTCTGTGCGGACAAAGACAGAAATCTGTGGGTAAGCTCTGCTGTGCACCCCTGCCCAGAACTGGCTCCCCTGAGAAAGTAGGCGGGGCCTCCAGGCCCGGGTCTTCTGCACCCCCCGCTGCCGGACCTCACAGCACACAGGGACCCAGCGCTGGAAGCGCCCCATCGTCCTCAGGACCCTGATGTCCACAACGGGCACTGTCACGTCACAGCTGCATCCAGAGAGATGGAGCTGTCGCTTCATGAAAAGTCCACACCCTCTACTGCTAGCACCAGCGTCTTGGCTAGGGTTTATAAAGGAGGGGGACGTCCCCTTCAGACCTGGGAGATGTCACTTCACTGTGGCGGTTTCCTTTTCTTTATTCCATCACCAGACTCAGCACCTGCGGGCCCTCACGTGACACTGTCCCACAGACAACATAAACCTGCCCTGTTATCAAAGTCACTGCGAGGCAAGACTGGGCAGACTGCCTGACTCCACCGTCCCCCCGGTGTAAGCTAACCAGTCACTAACGGGACCACGCTAGAGCCGTGGAAGCCGGGGCGGCTCTGTACAGGTCTGCCGGCTCACTCTGTGCCTGCACTTGGACTGAGCAGGGAAGGGAGAAGAAAGGGCATTTAGAGAGATAGATAACAGGGGTTCAGGTCCAGAACTTTCAAAGGGCTTGTTCACCAGGATACTTTGGCCCAGATGGCCTCAGACAGTCTTTGGGACGCAGTCATTCCCACGCCTCTCGTGTCCAGTTACTTTCCAGAAAGGGAATAAAAGCACAAGACGGTACCTTCCCGATATGGTTTTCAACCCATTCAAGCAGCTGTGTGAGGCGAGGTTGCTGCCTCCCCTCTCTGAACCCGATTCCTCAAGGGCAAACTGAGGCACCCCACCTACTGGTACAAGGTGAGGGGAGACAGGGTATGTCCCCGCGATGGACCGCAACTCCCAGGGCCCCCGGTCGTAAACAAGAGACTCATGAAAAGTGACCAGGCCGTGCTCGAAGTCACGATGAACTGGGAAGCCTACATTTCAGTAACTGTTCGCTGAGCGACGGAATCTTGCCAGGGCCGGCGGCTTGGGAGAAACCCGGGAAACGGATCTCAAGAACAAGGGGAACCGTCAGAGTTCTGGCCGTAGGTGTGGGGAGAAGAAAATTGGGACTTGCTTTTCTGGATTTTCCCTAAAATTCAGCGGCATGGGACCAGCCATAGATACTTTCGGATAAAAGAAAGCGCCACCCCTGAAGGCCGCCCCGGTGCGCCAGTCCTGTGCACGGCCTCTATGAAGCAGGGGTAATACTATTTCCTGACAGATTGATGCTGAACGCCTCCCAGAGGGCCCAGCACACAGTGAGCACTCCGCAGACCTGAGTTTTTCTTTCACTCCTTTGACGATTCCCGTCATCCTCCCTGTTCTCTTTTCTCTCCTCTCCTGGGGCTGGAACCTCCTCATAGACAAAGGACAGCTAGGAAGCAATCAACATTACCACCCCTTCCTATGCACTGTGAAAGACACGTCATCTGGAAACTTCTGCACCTGAAGGAGTGCTGCGGGCCTTGAGTTCAGCCTCCTGCAAAGGCTGGAGGCCTGGCCCAGCACAGCCCTGCAGCTGCTGGGGGCTGATCCGCCCGAGCCCAAAGGACAGCATCTACTCCTACTGGGGACATGGTAACGTGAGTGGGCTGTTCTGTGCCTGGTGGTCATTCACAGGTTTGGGAGAACAGCTATGAGCAGAGAAGCCATACACATCTGGCCTCTGAAGTCAAGGAACAGGCCCCGTGCTGGGTGGCCTGGCAGCAACTTGACCTGGACGGGTCCGTGCGTGTCTCGCAGTGTCCCCACCAGCTTCGCCGTGTCTCAACACCGCAATGTACATGGGCATCTGTCCTACTGTGTGACTCCTGCCCGACCAACAGTGAGGCCACCGGCCTCAGTCCTTCAGTGAGAGACACGAACTGAGGCCACAGAGGTGGTGAGTGTCCCTCTGAGAGCAGGGCCGACACAGGGCAGGAGAGCCAGAAGTCAGGTTTTGGGCTTCCACGGCCTGCGCTCAGTTTGCATTGGTTAGCAGAAGGGGAGAATGAACTCGGGAACCACAGGACGGGAGTGGTCTCAAGGACGTCGGTCTTCTGTGTGGGGACACTGCCCAGTGGCAGGCGCAAGCTGACCCACCTGGCGCCAGCCGTGAACGGGGAAAGGGGTTCCTTCCCGAGGAGCCGGGGATGGACCCCCGGTCGTCCTGTGGGTCCAGGCGGGTGAGGACTCGGGCTGCATGGAGTCTCCCGCGCAGGGACAGGTCGCGCACAGTGAGTCTGCCCGAGAGCACGTGGGTGTCACGGCAGCAGCAACACGGGGGTCGTGCATGAAACAGACTGCTCCTCGGCCTTGCAGGTGGCAATGTCACTGCCACCTCCAGGTAGGACGCCTGCAGAAGTGCTCACATGTGGGCCCACGGCGCCGCGATGCTCCGGTCCCCTTGTAACAGGGGGGAGGTGCGGGGGAGACCAGCCCTTAGAAAGGCCCCGCCGCTATTCACTGATCCTGAGCCCCACGCCCCGCATCCACTCCGGGGTCGTTTTCACGTGTTATCAGTCTATCGCCTTGTCCTCCAGGGGAAAGGAGAATTCGCACGTGAAAACAGTGCCAGACTCCCGGAAAGCTTCTCCATGTCCTTTGCCCAGGAGAGGCTCCCATTACAAAGGGTCCTAGACCTGGGCCGGGAGCCCGGGGAGAGTAGAGGCCGGTTTTGTTCCACTTAAGCCAATTTGCTGGGTCCAGAAGGTGGCTAATGAGCAGCCTGTGCCCTCCGAGTCATCGACACCACTTTCCAAATCAAGTTACCAAATTGGTCTTAAAACTGCTTCAAAGGGGCTGGGCCGACCGTTATCAAGGAGGCGAGATGCTGACCGTATGGCCCGTTTCTGCCGCCAGAATTCCCTTCCCAGCGCCAGCAGAGAAGCAGGGGGGCCGGGCTTGCTCCCTTCATCTCTGCGGGGGGCGCTCCCCCCGAGAATGCCCCATTCCCCAGAGTGGAACTTGGGCCTCCGTAAAAGTCACAGGACAGTCATGATCCCATCAAGACACCACACCCCGGTGACAACTGCTCCCACCCCGGCCCCACCATTCGGACATGGACCCAGACATTCCCTACTCGACAGCACCGGACTCCCTCGAAAGCTCTCATCAGCCACCTCCAGTCCAGTGAAGGGCAGAAACCAGGGTCCCAAGAGACGGAGACCACAGCGCCTGACGGCCTCACCTGACAGAATGATGGCCTGTGGTGCAGGGCAGGCTCTGGAACCCAGGCTTGAGACCCAGGGCTGGAAGGAAAAAATAAAAAGTAATCTTTCAATTAAATTTTAAAAAATAGTCATGACGAGCAGCTCAGGTCCACAATGTCACTGAAACCTCAATCCCTGGCAAGGTCAGTGTTCTTTTTGTTCCCACTTCATAGATGAAGACGAAGATGAGCACGGCCGCTAGCAAGCAGCTGAAGCAGAAAGCAAACCAGATTTCAGGTGAGGGGTCTCTGAACCATGGCCATGTTCCTCCCCTAAGTCACACAGCTTCCTCCTTTCAATCTCGGTGGCTTCTATTCCCATCTCTACACTCAAACAGTCCGATGGTCAAAGGAATCTGCACAAGAGCCAAATCCCCTTTCCCTCAGACACTTGCATTCCTAACCTTAGTGCCGGCACCTGCTTTCTCCTGAGAGTCCAGGAATGTCTGGCACCCGACCACCCTCTCTCCGATCACACGCAAGTCCTGAAGGTAACAGGCTGATTTTTCTCTTCCATGGATAAGGAGAAAGTGGTAACAACAGGAAGCAGAACACATCGCAGACATCTGCCTTGAAATTCTCTTTCCACATTTAACTCACGAGTTTTCTTTCCCCTAGACCAAGCTACCTGTCCACCTTCTGTCTTCAAGCTCTGCTGTGTCAGAACAGCTCTCGAAACCCACCAGTCTCCACTCAGGGTGATCCGGACCCCAGAGAACCCTCGGGATCTATCACAACTCTGTGGGGGCTGGAGGTTGGGCGCTGGGCAGTGCTACAGGCTTCTCTCAGCAGAGACCAGGGATGACAAGCAGCCTGCAGTGGCCAGCCGGCCCCCAGGTGAGTGAAACACCTTCAGTGCCAGGTGCAGAAACCCCGCTTTCCAACCTCCCAGGCAAGGAGAGCTTCTCCCTCCGCAGCGATAAAACCGTGCAGCACCGATGCAGTGAAACTTGCCAGGGGTCCCGCCTGCGGCTCTCCTACCCACCGTGGTCAACCTGGGCTGAGCTTCGATGCATGAAATGATGATGCCAGCACCACGTGTGAAACCGCCCTCCCCCTGGATGTTAGGAGCGCCCCCTGGGTGGTACACCCCACCCTGTACCTGGGCAGAGGGCAGAGGGCTGGGTGCCTCCTCCCCAGGGACATGTACATCCCGCCCCCAGGTGGGTTGGGAAGGTCATTCCATTGCCTGCACCCCGGGAACAAGTTCCAGACCCTGAGACCCGACCAACAGCACTCTCTTCCTTTGGAACCTCGGGGGTTTGAATACAAAGAGAGCTAGGAGATGGGTCCCTGGCCTGTGGGGGAGCAACCTGTCCTTGTTCTGGGCCCCAATCCGAAGGAATTAAAGCCACGGGGAAACATTCGTCTGCAGAATCTCACTGGTTCAAGGGCCACCCGGGAAGCCAGGTTACCAGGCAGCAGCCAGAGTGGGAGAGTTCGTGCCCACTTCTAAGTACGATGTTACCAGAACAAGCCCCTCCGCTGAAAGGTGACAGGGACAGAGGCTCTAGTCCAGGGAGGGGTCTGTCACAGAAGCCCCAACTGTGTCAGAATTTGAACTCAGAGTTGCTAGACTCCAGGCTTCCAACTTAGCACCAACTCTGGTCGCTGCCCAGGTTGTCAGCTCCAGAGAGCTCTGTACACTCTCTGGCCTCAGTGTCACTACCTATAAAATGGGTGATGAGATCACAGGAGGTGCTACTGGCTTAGAGGGGAGACAGTGGATGACCACAGCGTTAATGACGCAGGCATGAACTGGGTTCTTTCCCTGCACACGCCCAGTCCACAGTCACACAGCAGAGAGGAAGTGTCAATGCGGCAGTTGTGGGGCAGTGGAAACAGAACCCTGTCAGAACCCTTGCCTCAGGTCACAGACGGACAAAGGTCATCTGAACCACTGTAGGTGAGAAGCACATATTATCAGGGAACCCGCTGTACCCTTGAAATACAAAGAGAGCTAGAAACAGAGGCCAGCCCTCGAGGCTGGGAGGAGAAATGGTGCCAGTGCCTAGCTGTCCAAACACACCGGGGGAGCCTGTAGAAACACTGGGAGGAACAGGTGAGTCTGTAGGAGCACTCTGGGGAGGAACAAGAGGAGACCACACTCCAGGACAGTCGAAAGTTTGTGCAGCGGGCACCGGGAAGGAGCCATGGCATCAGAGCTCTGAACACATGCCCACGAGGGCAAACTCTCCAGGCCTGGACCAAAGGGAATAAGGTCCAGAGAAAGACCAGGGGGCCCGGCCATGAAGCAGGAGAGGCGTTTCCCCAGCCCCGAAAGGGAGAGTGCCCCACCCTGCACCCGCGACCCAGAGCGGGGCTGCCACCTGACAAGGAGAGCCACGAAGAGCTGGAGGCACTTCCAGACCAGCCGCACGCTGGGAAGAGGCGTGAAGAGAGACTCACATCCCAACTCGGGAGACCACTGTTGGTGAAAACCGTGGTCACCAACAGCACCGGGCCATGACAGACATTTTACCAGCAGAATCAGCAGAGCACTGAATTCAAAGTCTACCCAGGAAGAGGACACAACAGTAACAAGCCCTGAATAAAGCATGACGTCCACCACTCGAGTAACTGGAGCGGTTTCACTGAAGACTTACTGCAGACCAAATACTCTAAGCGCGTAGGTCAACAACTGAATGCTGGCATTTCCATAGGGTTTGAGCTAATTTTTCAAGCATTTTTACATGTCTCAATTAACAATCTTCACAGCAACCGTTATGAAGTGTATGGGCAAAATAATATACCTCCACCTCCCCCACAAAAGAGAGAGACAGCGACAAGAGAGACAGAGAGAGACCGAGACAAGGTCATATCCTAATTCCGGGATAAAGGGAAATGTATAGATGTGATTCAGATTAAAGGCCTGGAGATAGGGATTATTCTCAACTACCAGGATGGGCCTAATCTAATCACAGGAGTCCTAAAAATCAGAGCCCCACCTCTCAGCCCTGCTGGGATCCCAGTTAGAAGGAAGGAGAGGAGGCTGGAATCGCGAGGTGAAGGGCGATGTAACGGCCAGACTTGACCATGGAGGGAGGAAGTCTCTAGCCCAGGAGCGTGGAGGGCGGGTGGCCTCTCGCAGCTGTCAGCAGGGAAGCAGACCCTCTCCCTGGGGTCACCAGCCTGCAGACACCCTGATCTCAGCCCGGGAGACGTGTCAGGCTGCTGTCCCACACACAGCACTGCTGCACAGCCGCCCCGCACTGTGCGAACTGGGCACCAGAGGTGAGCTGCTGGGACAGCCTTAGAGAACACACACACGGGGGGTGAAGCATTCAGAGCCACACTCACGGGACGGATGAGACACGACCCCAGGTGCCTCGGGCCACACAGCAGCCAGGGACAGCGCCGGGACCCGACAGCAGCTATGGGGGTTCCCGGGACCTCTGGCTCCAAGGCTGTTCTCCAATCTCAGGGAAGAAGGGTTCCAAATCCCCTTCCCAGGCGCCATGCAGAGGCTTTATTTTGGATTTTTTCTACTAGAGTTTGGTTTTGGCTTCTTTTTATTTAAATACAGTAATTATTTTGAATGGTTGAAAGTGATATATGAAAGAGTCCAACAGCAACTTGACTCAGGGAAAGGGGAAGGTTTTGTCCCATCCGGAGCCTGGGGAGTAAATAGTATTAAGATACTGAGATACTTTCATAGGGGCGGATAATGAGGCAAGACAAAGCTGTCTCCCCAAAAGACGACTATTGCAGACTCTCTGGGCCTGGGTCCATTTCACTCCACTGATCTTCACTGAGCTTCACGAACGGCACAGCGCAGGTCTGGTCCAGCCAGAAGGTCCTCCAGGTTTAAGTATGCTGAATATCACCCCCAAGGGAGCAGAGAAACAGCAGTTCCAGCAGGCAGCTGACCTTGGAGTTACCTAGAAGAAAGGCCAGGCTCTCCTTCCTTGGGCCTCCAAGGGTCTGGGAGGTATGTGGAAAATGCAGAGATCCTTCGATTTGGCCTAGAACCTGTCTCTACCGTGTGGCCTAGGGAAGGTTCTGTGACTTCTCCAAACCTCAGAATCCTTCATGGTAAAATGCTAAGAGCAAGAGGTCTACCTGCCATGCAGCTGAGAGCCGTGAGCCCAGGATGAACTAAGAGACATGATGTAAACTCGAGTTACTGCTGTTTGTAAAAGTTGGGCAGCGTGCAGAACAAATGGTCTTGCTTTTTGAAGGTGTCATTTTTCTCTAAGCACTTTAAGAAAGAAAAACAAAGTAGGAACCTTTATTGCTGGAGTGTTCGAACAGACCTCTCTTGGAGCCACAGGTCAGGACTTTGGTTCACATCTCAAGCTCCTCAGAACTCTGGAGACACCTCGTTTTCATTGTGAGCGGCCTCCCTGAGCGTGCGGTGGATACGGCCTTCTGAAATGAAGACGCCTTATCTCTGGCCAAGACGAAACAGGCGGTGACTCGGGCGTCTCCATCCCAGGACTGACCTCCTCGGTGGCCCGAGGCCGGGCACAGCCATGTGCTTTTTCTGGAAAGCGGGGAGATGTGTAATGTGGCTCCTGCTTGATCAGGAGCAGCTTTCTCCTCTCAGGCCCCCGCCGAGGGCCCAGGGTGGCATCCAGAATGACATCAGGACGCAGAGACACTTACCACCTCTGCAGGGACACATAGCTCCCCAGTGCCCCAGGGCGGTTACCTGAGGAGGTTACAAAGCCAGGGAGTTCCAGAAGCTTCAGTCTGGAGTCCAAGAGGCTGAACTTGGAGAAGGAGGGCAGGAGCAGGGAAGGAGGAGCACAGGGTCCTGCACTGAAGCATCCATCTCCAAATGGGATTGAACTGGACAGAGTCCCAGAAAGTTCATCAGTAGAGCTGGCAGACACACCTGGAGTTAAATGCCAGCTCTGTCACTTCCTCGAGGAGTGACACCAAGCAGTGTCTTTGCTCTGGAGCTTCCAGCTTGAGCTGTGGGTGATGACATCCTTGCCACTGCTCAGAAAGAAGAATCCATCGGGTCTAAGCTCAACGACTGTCAGCCCTGTCATTCCTGCTGTCATAGTTTACCTGTGGGGGACAATGGGACCGTGACAAAGTGACTGAGTCAGATAATAACTGTCACCAGGAGCAGGATGCAGGCTCATGAAGCCCACGTGGGTCCTTGGTTGGTCTGGACAGGGATAGGGAGGCAAATAACAGCAGATCTGTAGACTCTGTCCTGGAAAAACTCTCCCGAAAGGCGCGTGTCTGGATGCACAGCTACACGGTATTCCAGCAGAGGCGAGCCCAGTGTCCAGGTGACAGGCTATTCCAAGGGCAGGTGGCCCACAGAGGAAGGACTGAGCTAGGTCACCAGGAGACTATCCTGCTGGACCACCCCAGGGAGCAACGACCTACTCAGGTGACAGGGAGGTTGAGGGAGGTGACCCGCCCGCAGGCCCCAGGCACCCAGCACTTGCTCAAGGCCTTATTTGGCCTTTGAAGACAGGGTCGTGGGGAGGGGTGATGTCCCCAAGGCAAGGTTACAGGGACCTGGCCTATGCCAAAGGCTGGGAGGAGCCACAGATCCCATGGCCAAGGCTCTGAGCACAGGCCAGTGCCAAGGTAGCCACAGGAAGACAGACCACACCCGCCCGCCTTCCTCCTTTCTGAGAAAGACCATCAAAGCAAAACAAAGGCAGTCGCCAGGGCAGGCAGCTCCCCCCACAGTGGAAGCTTCCAGCCTGGGTGCTTCAGAGCTTCAGTTCTGCTTGGAGAAAGCATGGTCTGCCCAATGGTCATCCTGGGACCCTACCCACTGGAATGCCTACCTCTGCCACCTCACTCAGCCATCTGGTCAACCCCAACAAGCTCCTTCCGCCTGGGCCCCTGCTCCCACTAACACCTTGCGGAATCATTCAGCTCCCCATCAGTCAGGCCAGTTCTTGCCCAACCCACCCAAGCCAGGATGATCCCAGGCTCCTGGGAGTGTGCACTGCATGCCGGACACTGGATACTCATACAGAGGACCTGACTTAAACATGCGCCCTTACTAACCCACTTAACAAGCACCAACACTGACAATCAGCGAGGTCCCCTGCTCCAGTCCCACACCCAGAGCCCACACTCGGTGCCACACACACCTCGTCTTCCCCACCTGGGCACCAGACCTCCAGAGCTAAGTGTGACGACATGACATGCCTGTGACCTCAGATGGCCTTCCATCTCCAAGGCTTCCCTTCCTCTCCAACCAGGAGTCACACACCTGCTCTGGGCTTTGGTGGGGGTCTCAGGGTTGAAATGAATGAAGGAAAACACCACCCCAGGCCCGCACACAGCAGATGCCCCGAGCAATGTGTGCGTGGGTACATGGGGAGAAGCAAGGAAGAGACTCGTAGCAGGTACACTGACCCAGTCTCCCCAAAAGGCAGCACATGAACCTTCAGAGAGGAGAAGCAGCCAAGGAACACCCTCAGACCCCACTGCCGAGGGGCCCAGTCCATACACAGACAACGGTGTTTCATTCCTCCTTCAGGGAAGAAAGGTTTAAAAGAGGCGGAGACGAGGAAATGGAGGAGAGTCCGTGGGGCACTAGGGCATCCAGGAGCAGCTGGAGACCCAAATGGAGCGGCCTGGTGGGGTCTGCACCCAACCTGGGCTGATCATATTTCCTTGAGACAAAATGGGACACCGAGGTGACAAACAAGGGACAGGGTTGTGCTGAGACTAAGGGGAGGGGAGGAGGCAGAGCAATCCGAGCAGGAGCAGAGCAGCCAGGCCAGCAGCAGTGAGTGCATGGGACGCCCACCACGCAGTAACACCGTGCTACCCCGCAGGCCAAGGAATGCTGGCACCTTAGCTGAAACCACCCCCGTGCCAGAAATGCCCAATAACTAGGACATCTTTAATGCAGAGCAAAAGGGCCAGCTGCGTGGGGCCCCCTCAACAGACTGGGCCCACGGCAATTCCACAGCCCCTGCTGCCCCACGTTACAGGCGACCCTGATTTATTAAAAACGGGACAAAATTGATAACTATCCTACAACAACAGGATGGTGAGGAAACAGGAAAAGCATGGCACTGCCCTGTTTAAAACAGCATGTGCGGCCCACCTAATGCACCCATGCGCCCCAGTGCAAGCGAGTATGTGGGAGCAATTCTCGCTCCAGGCCCTGGCACGAATCACCCATGGCTTCTCAGCCTCCCCAACCAGTGCGGGAGATCGGCAGTCCAAGAACGAAGTCTCCTGTCCTGTTGGAAAGCGAGGAAGGGAACTTGGTGCAGATGTTACAGAGATAGATAGTGAGACTGCTCTGAGCAGGAGACAGAATCTCCAGCCTCGAAGGTGGGAGCAGTGCCCCCATTACTCTTTCCTGATCGGGGACACCCGGCGCCTCGAAACGAAGGTTCCTCTCTCTCCTTCTCCCTGTCCTGGCGTCAGCAGCCCCATCCCAAGGAACACAGGAATTTTCGGGCACCTGGGCCCAGACCTTCCTGGGGAGGGAGAGGCAGAGGGTAAAGGGTGGGGACCCCACCTCGGCGTGGGCGCCAGGCTACCCCCAGACTGAGGGCTTTATAAAGACGAAGATGCGCCTTTACTGCTTTCCAAGACAGGTTTCAAGGGCAAAGTGGGTTTTCAGTACGTCTTTGTTAAATGACTGAGATGTGCCCTGGTGGAGCAATGGTTTGATCAGCTGCCTTCAGCTGAGAGCACAGTCCACACACATCCCAAGGATATGGGTTCACATCCCAGGGTTGGGGGAGACGATCAAGATGAGCAACTAAAATAAAATAAAGTGCTTCCTCCTCCTCTCTCTTCCTTCCTACCTCCCTCAGCTCGCCTTCATTCCTGAATGCATCTTTCCTTAAAAAAAAAAAAAGAGCATTGAATGAGTGGAATTCTTCTCCATAAAAAGGATTCCATGCAGTTAGCACCACTTCGTGAAATGGCCAGCAAGAGACAGAAGCTTCTCTGGCCCTTTTCAAGTATAGAGGGCACTGTCTCCGCCACGTTCAAGACAGCCAGGACTGGGCAGAACCAACCACAGTGGAAGGGCCTCTGTGTTGTGTGCAGCAGCTGGCTCTTTCTCTGATGACTGCAAGTACCGACTTGAGGGAGTGCAAACCCAGCAACAGCCACGCTGACCTGGGCCATCACCTGCTGCAGCCTCACACACCATCGCCTCTGATCCTCTTGCCATCTGAGACATAGGCAATCACTCTCAATTTGTGGATGAAGATCCAGGACTTAGAGAACTAAGCAAATGCAGCTCAGGACAGTCTAGACAGGAAAGGAGGCACAAGTCATACCAGCTCAGCTGTCACCCAGGCCCAGGCTCCAAGCCATGCTGGGAAGCAACTGGGAAATTAGAACAGAGGTCCTCTCTCTTAGGGAAGCACACACTGAACACTTGTCACTAGCGCAGGAAGACCCCTTTCTGGCACGAGCCCCGCACACATCTCCCTGTCCCCAGTCCACATGCACACACAGACTCTTCAAAACAGCACAACGCCCGTCCAAGGGCCAGGACTCAGTGCTGGTTCTGTCTCTGTGGGAGGTCAGGGAGCAGGCTGGGTCCTCTTTCTAACCCAGGATGCTGGCGTGTTCGCCACTGAACAAACATTAGTGACACTGAGTGGTACAACAGTTCATTCCCATCTACAAAACGGAAATAACGAGATCACTTTCAAGGTTGATGAAAGGATAAACTAACCCATGAAAAGAATAAGCTAACGCATGAAAAGTATAAACCAACCCGTGAAAAGAAGTGCTAACTAAGGTTCAAGGTGTTAGAAGTATAGCCCCACCTCCTCACAACCACGAAGACAGGTAAGGAGAAAAGTAAATGTATGTGAACATCGTACAACCCCAATGCCCAAGGCATTTCTATAGGTCCAGGTGTACATGGCCTCACTTTTGAAGTCCTGCAAAGTTTTGCAGGGTCTATACTGGTCACACCCCGTGGACTAGGCAATCTCAACACTCACCTTTCTCTGTCCCTATGCCAAGAGAGGGGCAGAGAAAAAGGAGGCAAAAACCTAAATTGGTGGCTGGTGGCTCAGGTGCTAAGTCAGCGGCTGGGGCACAGACCATGTAAAGCCCAAGGACTCGGGTTTGTGACCCCAGGCTGGGGGGTGGGGTGTGTATCTGGGGAGGGGAGGGGGTGGATAACCAAAAATAAATGATGCTTCACCCTCCTTACTCTCTTTTTTTTTTAAAGGAAAGGTGCAGGTAGGAATGAAGATAGGCAGGCAGGTAGAAAGAGAGAGGAGGAAGAAGCACATATCTGTTTGGTGGTTCATCTTGGTTGTTGCCCCCGGGCCCTGGGTCTCTTGAACCCAGGTCCTTGGAAGCACATGAACTGCGCTGTGGCAGACTTAGCCAGTAGGCCACCAGGGCAGGCCTCCCTTTCTCTCTTCAGAAACAAACAAAACCCCTAAACTGGTTACTCAGTGCACATCTGTTAGAGATGGGGAAGGAGCAGGAACACGGGCCCAACTGAGCCACATACCAGCATTGGGGAAGCCTCACATCATGGCAGGACCAGTCCGACCTTCCGGAGCAGCAGGGTCTCGGCAGGTGGGCTGTCTGTGCAATGACACCGGCCCTGCTCCTACGTCTCTTCCCGCAACTGGCCTCAACCACCAAAGTGAAAGGCCTGGCCTTCTGTGGTGGCTGTGTTCCTGGGAGAACATTCCACAGAGGAAGCACAGGGAAGGGGCGGGAGGAGGGACCGGGCAAAGGCCTTGCCAAGTTCCCCAGAGGAAATGAGTAACCCGGTGTCACGGTTATACACCGCCAACCGAGGAAATGGCATTGTCTGGGGACCAGCCTTACGTAACAGCATCCTCACGTTCTGGCCACGGCCAGGCCGTATTTGGGGATTGGTAAAAACATCCTGTGAGCACCCCTGCCCAGTGTAAACAGTTTTATTAGACTGGTGCAGAGAGGGTGACCAGAGTCCTGCTTGGCCCGGGGCCAAAGGGAAATGGCTGGGACCGCCTTCCCCTGTGGTCAGCTCACATCCCTGATCTGCCGGGTAAGTGAGCTCTGGATCCAGACCCACCGCCTCCCAGCACCGTGATCTGGGCAACTTACTCAATTGCTCTGGGCCTCCGCTGCCTTTTCCATGGAGGGAAACACTTGTCCCTGATCCCAGAGCAGCGTGGGGTGAGCTGGGGTGTTCACTCCTGGTGCTCAGAGCAAAGCACACTGCCTGTGACGGTGCAGCGGGGCTGCGGGTACACGCCAGTCACCCCACTGCTCAGGCAGATGACTAAATAGTCCATTAAATGAGGGGTGCTGTGGCCCGCAGCAGATCTGGACAGGAGCTGGGGCCCACACTGAGGAGGGGCATTGGGAACCAGATTGGACCGACGAGGGCCTCCCTGGAAGCAGCCAGCAGAGAGGTGACAAGGGACTAGGAAACGGAACTGAGTTCTCGCTGGAGATGTGGGATGATCCTGAGTTTAAGGCAATCTTAAAATCCTTGCCAATTCTGTGTGTCCTGGTGGAGTAGCGGTTTAGTCAGCTGCCTTTGGCCAAGAGCACAGGCTACATATCTCACGGACCCGGGTTCAAGACCTGGAGCGGGGCCGAAAACCAAGATGAATAACTAAATAAAATAAATGAAGCACTTCCTCTTTCTCTCTCTTTCTGACTGTCTCTGCTCACCTTCATTCCTGCCTGAACCTTTCTTAAAAAATAATAATTATTCCAATTTAACTGGCACAGTCATGGCCTGGGATGCCAAGACAGGGGCAGTGCGAAGGAGTGCAGAGGAGCCAGGAAGTCCTTCCACAGCGCTGCACATACCAGAGGTGGATGCAAGGGAATGGAGAAACCCCGATGTCCGGGAACCAGTCTCTTGGGGACCCTGGAGGCATTACCACACGGGTGTGCAGAAATGCACACACTCTTACATGCATCCACACCTGTGCACACGTGCGCACACCTCAGTGTACACACACATCCTTATCTTGAAAAATGCAGAAACTAAGGCAAAGAGAGTTTAAGGTCCCTGCTTAAGGTCATCTGAAGGGTTTGAATTTAAACTCAGGACTGCTTTACTCTCTATCCTAAGAGGACTTCCCCGCTCCATGGTCTGGTTAGCTGAATTATTAAGTACTATTATTATGATTTTGTTTAGAGTTCCTTTTGTAACGGAGGTGTCACTGACGCCCTCGGTGTCAGGGTACGACACGCCGATTCCGTGTGCGTCCACACGGCAGGAGCACTGCAGAGACGGACGCTTTCAGCGCACACACCTACGCTGTCAAATCACGCAGCAATGCAGCCATCTTTTATTTCATAGTCACGCAGGCAGGGAAAAGTTAGAAGTGCTGTGTCTGTGCACTCCTCTCTCCACACCAGGCAGGACTGCAGGGCTGAGTGGGGTCTCAATGCCAGGGCTCTCCCTGGGACCACATCCCATGGCAGAAGCAGGAAGCTGCCTCTGAGACAGAGCTAAGCTGTCTTTCTCATTCCTGCTCACCTCTCTCCACCAGCCCTCATCAAGAGTGACAGTCGCTTGTCACGCACACGGCTCCCGCCTCCTTCCACCTGGAGCCCCGCCCTCCATCTTTCCTCCACTCTCGTGACCTTGACACTTCTGGGCATTACCCGGAAATTGTTGAGAAGCATTTCCTCCAGTTTGGGTGTGTCTGATACTTTTTTCAAGGTTTAATCCACATTGTGCATTGTCAGGATTGTTTCTTGTTTATTGCATAATTGCAAAGCAAGAATTGGTGGAAAGGTGACCTGGAAGAAAGTTAAGGCTCAAAGGCCACTGTGGTGACAAGCTTCACCCAGTTATTTCTCTGGAGGCTGGAGGCTGGGGAAGACAGGGGTGGGAGTTCATGACTCACAGAGCGATGGAGCGGTCTGCAGTCTGGGGAGGGAAGGACGAGAAGGCTTCTGCACAGCCAAGTTGCTGCTGGCATCGTTCACACCAGTTTGACTTATACATTTAAAAAGGAGCAAAAGAAAAAGAAAAACCTCAGAGTTCAGCTTAAAAAGGCTTTTCATGCCCCGTCAGCCTCTCCCCACCCCGCCTCTGCTGCAAACTACAATACCTATGTTTATCTTGCGTCCAAGAAGGGGGCCATTAAAATAGTTGAGGATTTCGCCCCCTACCCCACCGCTGCATGGCCCCATATAATGAAGCGAAAAGCTGCGCTCAATTACGGCTTTCACAGGCGCAGGGACCTTTCCTGAGGTTGGATGTCGCATCATTTGAAAGGCCGACTTTCTTCAAACTTCCAGGAACTGAGTGGCCCAGTGCCCATCTATTTAAAGGTCACCCCAGCCCTGCTGTATTTGGAGGGCTGCCTCGAACGCCGCTCCTTCTCGGCCCCTCTCCACGGCCACCGCAGAGGCCCGGCTGTGAGCAGCATTCTGCCCCTTCAAAGGGAGGAGAGAGACCCAGCAGGGCCAGAGAGAGATTATAAGTCGCCAGTCCCCTTGGCCACTACACGCAGGGGGGAGGGGTCTGCGGTGGGGCCAGTGGTTGACGGGAATGAACTCCATGGCTGGTCTTCAGCAGCAACACACAAATCTCAGCATGGAGGCAACGTCCCAATTTTCAAGGACTTGATGGCTCCTTCTGGCCGCCTCTCAGCTCTGCAATCTGGGCCTCAGTCCTGGCTGAGGGCAGGGGGCAGGGGATGGTCCTGGTGTCCACGAGAAGGTGACCCGAGAGGCAGTAGCCTCACCCAACTCACCCAATCATTACTTACGGACGCTTTGGAGCGTCAAACCCTTACATGGTAGTATGCGTTTATATTTCATCCTGCGGCCTAGCTTGGCATTTGTTTTTCCTTCAGCTACTAGATTCAGAGGGTGCCGGATCTGCAGAAACCACTGCTGAAGGCGCACCCGTACTGTGCACACAGGTCCTAAGGGTGGGCGGCCAGTGCCCACTCCCCAAGGTCAGCTACACTAGAGAGGGCAGGGCCAGAACCCCACTGTCCACCTATCTGACCCCAGAACACACAGTCCTATTTTCTCATACCCTCCACACGCACCCACGTTTAAAGTCAGTGACGTGTAAAGGGCAAATCCAACAGGGCTGATGCACTCTGGCAAGTGGTGGTTCAAAGGCTCAGTGGGTACTGACCACGTCTGTCCGGCACCCAGGAGGGCTTCCCGGAGGAGGTGGCATGTGAAGGCTGCCTTCGATGGAAGAGAAATGGAGCAATCCAGAAAGAAAGGATAGAGAGCACACAAGCAATGAGACCTGAAGACACCAGATGGAGGGTAATAACGGGCTGACAAGGCTGAAGCTGAGTGGGTGAGGGAAACCAGGAAATCTTTGGGGTGTTTTCCAGCCTCTTGGTAGTGAATGCCAATCCATGCCACTCGCTGCCCTAAGCCACCCACCTGAGGTGTCCTGATGCTCGAAAGGGTGTGAGAAACGGAGGACAGTGCTCAATGAGCCACAGCTGCAGGGCTGTGATAGGCAAGAACGCTGACAGGAGCCCAGGGCACCTGGCATCAAAGCTTCCATGGCCCTGTCACTCTCTGCTGAGGTCTCAGCGCTGGAAGGGATGTGGGGGTCAAGGGATGCGAGTGGGGGTAGGGCGGCAGGCAGGAGAAGGGGTAGGCACGGCACCAGGGTCTAGTGCAGGCCTTTCTGAGACTGATTAGCTTGGAAAGCCTTTGAAACCAACACCAACACAACACTCAGCTGGCAACGCCCTCCAAGGGGACCCAGGACAGGCCTCGCTTCCCCAAGAGCATCTTGGGGTGTGGGCACTCCCAGAAATAGACCCAGAGATGTTCTTGCTTGTGTGTTCACTAGGGAGTGAGGGCTACAGGGCACAGGCGCGCGCGTGTGTGTGGATGTGTGTCTGTGTGGATGTGTGTGTGTGGATGTGTTGGGGGGAAGCAGTGAGCAAAGACGTGGGCTCAGCTAGACACTGGCCTCGGCCTGATGCCATGAAGGCAGTGTTGCTCTGGGTGGGAATGGGTGTCACCCCACTTTGAAACAAAGGTGCTGTCCTTCTGTACCGAGTCAGAGAGCTGGGGGCGGGGGTCAGCCACTTCCCGAAGGAGGCGGCACTCTCTGGCAGGGGCATGAACTTGAGCAGCTGGGGGCGGTGGCAGGGCAGGGGGGGGCGTGCTGGAGGCAGGACAACAACTGCGTCCACTGCTGTTAGTCATAACTAAGTGGGGACAACAAGGGGTGAGAGCAGCCCCCAGCTCTGAACTTTTCCTGCAGTCTCAGAGACAGCCTGCACTGAGTCAGTCCTCGGATGAGCTGGGAAGGCCGGGACAGCAGGGAACGGATGCTTGTGACGGCAAGAGGCGAATGGCAAGGACGCCTTGGAAGTTGTCATCTCTTCTGTCCCTCGCTTCTACAGACTCAAGGTTGGAAACCAAACGCCCGAGAATACAAACGGAGTTACAAGGAGCGCAGAGCAGGGCGGCCTAGGATAAAGGTGTCGATGTGGTCAGGAGGTCACACAAACAGACACTTCCTTTCTTTGTTTTATTGAGCTTCCCCTATCCCACAACTCTCCACCCCCGCCCACCCCTATGAACCAGGTCCCAGGGCTTCACCAGCCCTGGACTTACCATCCTGGCCACCTGAGCCACCCAGCACACGACATCAGACATTTTTAACGCACTGCCGATGGGCCTACCTGGGCGCCCAGCATCTAGTCAGTGCTGAATGAAAGCTGAGTGGCTTGTCGCCTGAATGCATTGTGATAACCTTCCCCGCCAGCTCCCCAGCCCGGTGAGACCCCTTCATCACACCTGAGGGTCCAGTGCCTGGGCTTTCCAGTTAGTTCTGCCGTCTCCACGCGTCTCCACGCGTCTCCACACGTCCACGAGCAGATGACTGCCCATGTGGGCTGGCCACAAGTGGACTCTTTCTTCCTGGGCCATAAACTAGGGACAGAGTATTGATGCAAACGACAATTTCAGGGAGGAACCTTGGAACAGGAGGCTAAGTGAAGTTTGTCCCGGCTGAGTCTGCTGATATAAAATGTGCGGAACAGGTCAGACAAATAGACAGAAAAGAGATGAGTTGTTTCTCAGTGCTGGGGTGTCCGGGGCACGGGTTGGGGAACTAGGGGAGATGCCAATGGACCCAGGTTTCTTGCGGTGGGGGGGCCCTAAAACTATTCTAAAACAGACTGGAGTGAAGGTTGCATAGCTTCACGCATGTAAGTAATGCCACTGACAGGTAGGATTTCAACGGGCAACTCAGAAAACAGGTGAATTAGACCTCCACAGGGCTGCTGACTGGAAAAATGCTCTGCTGTCTTATGAAGGAAGGACACGCACCAATGACAGCCCCCAGCCCCCAGACAGAACGGTCACTGATGACGTCCAAAAGTGTGCTAGGTGTGATGGCTCCGTGAACACACAGACACGTGTCCCTGAGCATGGCCCCCGGAAAGGCGGACGACACCCCCGACCGGCAGGACGCTTGCAGAAGAGCAGCGCCCCGCCCCCAGCTCACAGCCCCGCCAGGAACTCCGACCCTGTCTCCTGCCCGAAGCAGTTTCTAAACCGTGGGAGTTAAATATTTATAAAGCAGTCACTGTTTGTTTAATGTTCGGGCTACACTGGAGAAGCCGGTGCAGGGGGACGCTGAGGTGACAGCTGATTATACAACAGGGGTGCTGCGCCCCAGCCTGACACTCGCCAGGACCCCGGCCCCCGTTTCCAGCAGGCCGGCCCCCTCTCCACGTGCCCTCCAGCCAGAGGGGCCTCCTGTGTTTAGTCTCCTCTTCCCACAGGATGACACAGAACAGCGCTTTCACAAAAGCCTCCATGCTCAGAGCTCTGCAGGCGCTGCAGCACTTCTGAGAAAGTGGGGTGTGGGAGAACTCTTCCTTCAGACACCCCTGCTCCTCTGGGCCCCCCAAGTGGCCCTCCTCCTGCTCCTCTGGGCAGATGGGCCAGGCCCCGATCTGAACGCCAGAGATCACGAAGGCAAACACAGGGTGCCAACCCGACAACACCCAGGCTTCCCCTGCCCTAGCCCAGCTTCCTCCCTGTAAAAGACGACCAGGCTGGCCTGGGCCAGGCGCTGAGAGGCTGGTGTGCAGACCACACATAGCCCGGACCCCAATTCAAAAGCCAGGGTCAGAGTGGAAAACAAAACAACTAAATAAAGTTGCATTTCTGCCCCTCCCTGCCTCCCTTTAAAAGAACAGTTAACTGAAAGGCCCCTCAGGGCTCCTGCAAACACACAGGAGACGGCACTCTGAGGCACTGCCGCTCGGTTATGAAGGACTGCCACCTTCTGCTCCTGGATTCCAAGCTGTGCCCTCATTCAGCTGCGACTCGGGGCCATTCCCAGCCCACCTCTGCGGCCTAATGCAAGTGGGAATACGGGGATACTAGGAATAATCTCTGTAAACACGCGTCAGGGGGCTCTGGTGAAGCACAGGTAGGGAGGTGGCCGCGGAGGCCTCCAGCTCTGTAAGAGCCAGGGCTCCTTTGGGGGCCTGGACACCCCGAGGAGACAATGCACCAGCGGCAGGGCCAGCTCCATTCTTTCTGGGAATTCCCACCCATCCTGTTTTCACCAGGTCAGCCCAGAAGTCCAAGCACGGAGTCTCAGAGAGAGCCTGCCCAGCCTGCTAGGCCCTCCTAAGTCTGGGGTCTCCCTCCTCCCCACAGAGTGGGCAGCGCTGAGCCAGGGGCCGCGGGTGAGCAGGCAAGGTTCCTTCCTTCGTCAGGGCTCTCCTAGCACAGAGCATTCTGGAGTGACAGAGGCACAGATCTCACACAGGAGACCCAGATGAAGCCACTTAAATACTCAGACACACCCTGGTGGAGCAGTGGTTAGGTCAACTGCCTGGGGAAGGAGTGCAGGCCACACCCCTGGGTTCAAGTCCCAGGTCTGGGGGGACACAACCGGTGTGAACAACTACCTAAAAACAAATACAGTGCTTCTTCCTCCTCTCTCTTCCTGCCTATTGGTCTTCATTCCTGCCTGCCTGCAGCTTTCTTTTAAAAAATAAATAAATACATTAACTGTTTGCAAACTACACACCGCCCAAGGACCTAGTTCGGGGTGAAAAACCAAAAGTGAACAGCTCAATAAGTAAAATGCTTCTTCCTCCTCTCCCTCCCTCCCTCTCTCTCTTCCTTAAAATACTTCCTCTTCCTTCCTTCCTCTCTTTAAAAAAAGTAAATGAAACAGTCTAATATTTGGAGTAAGCACAGTGTTTGCATGTCACGAGGAAGAGGGGGGGACTGTGTCTTGAAAAAAGAAACAGAGAATGGACAATATAACATATTCAAAAAATAATCACTTGTATAGATACCAGAGGAATTCATTCACAGGTGGAATGTGAATGTAAAAACAAAATAAAGGAACCAATGAAACAAAACCAGCCCTTGCACACTTGCAGTAGAACTGAGGATGGGACGGGGGGGGGGGGGGGGGGGGGGGGGGGGGGGGGGGGGGGGGGGGGGGGGAGGGGGACAAGTGGTGGCGAGGCCCATGTGGTGAAGGACACTGGGTGATGTGGTGGAGGGCAGGATGTGCTGACATATCTGAGGAATGGGGAAGCTGCACATCTGGGAAACCTATGAGTTTATTTTAATGTGTGAAACAAACTTACTTCAATAAAAGATACATATTTTTTAAATAGGGGGCTTATATGTAAGCCAAATAGACTAGAACAGAAGACACTTTCTTCCAGAATGCATGCAGGCCACACACCGTCATTATCGTGTATGAAGCTACAAACCAACTTTCAATAACTTAAAAAAGATCGAAATTATACAAGCATCTTCTCACAATAAAATAAAACTTGAAATCAATTAAAAAATGAATCATTTCTCTGTTATCAGCACATCATATATAAACTGTAAGTGGTTATAAAAAAAAAAAAAGGTTCGTCTGTCTAGTACATCTGAGGTGATCGGAGGACTCGAACACTGAAGGTTTCTGATCAGCATTCCTTCACTCACAAGACGTCAGCTTCCTTCATGGTCAGCTTCCTTCATGCCTCTTCAAGAAAAGGAGGGTTTGCAAGAGCCCTTTCCGGCTTCCTTACTTTCCTAAGTCCTCTCTTAAATGCTTTCATTTTCAAGTCACTTCCTTTTGATGGGCCTAGAAGGTCACCCACTTTTCTTCCTCTTCTCCCCGGTTAGATAACTGGTCTGACCCTGCCTGAGCTCCCAGACCTCACCCGCCTGCTGGGGCAGCTCCTCTCCTCCCTCCCACAGTGTGGGTGCCTGCTTTCACCCGCCCTCTCCCCTTTATTATTACGTTTTTAAGAAAAGGTGCAGGCAGGAATGAAGGCGAGCAGGCAAGCAGACAGGAGAGAGGAAGAAGAAGCATTTTATTCATTTTTATTTAGTTGTTCACAGTGGCAGTTCCCTGGCCCCCACCCTTTGTCACCCCCCCACCCCCTGCCGCCCTCTGGGACGTGATCAGATGCTCCCACTGTCAAGCCACTGAGAGGACAAACAGGCAAACATTCTATTATAGACACACTCTATCAGCCACTGAAAAGGCAGGCTCTTTCTTGGGTCCACAGACCACGGGGGCGAATTGCCTTACTTACGTCATGACACACAACCCGATTCCACATCTAGACTTTCTGATGCCCATGGTTCTGTCACCACGGTGCGAGCTAGTCACCGGCCGAGCGCATGGAGTGCACGCCTTTGAGTTTGGCATCTCCAGTCCCACCGACTTTTTGTTACAGTCTGTTTGCCCCTAAGTGATTTGGTGAGACAACTTCTTTAGCAAATCGATATAATCTGTTCTTTCCAAAATGCTAAGCTTAGTGTTCCTGCAATGACTGTCTTCTGATACTCCATTTCCATCCATTTCTGGAGCATTTCATTACAGGCACCGAACTCTGGCCACCGCGCACCCACGCGTGAACTCCAGGCACACCCACGTCGACAGCTAACCTGCAAAGACCGTGCTAAGCCTTCATGCGCGTTGACTCATGTCATGTTCGTAACTAGTTGGGTCTTCCAGACAAAGCTAACGGGCAGAGAGAGGTTGGTGAAGAGTTTCTGCTTTGTGTGTGCAGGAGCAGACATGAGGGCTCTCCACTTCCACCTGGCTAGGGCCAGCACCTGGAGTCGGGGGAGGGCCGTGGGAGGCCAGCTGAAGCACTAAGAGCAACTGCGTCAGGAAAACGATGCAAATTCAACCTTGTACATCGAAGCTTCTTCACATCCAGAGACTGGTCAGAAGGGAACCTGCCTGCAGCTGCTCGTAGCAGAGGGCCTCAGGTCCCGAGAGCTCTAATTACTGCAGGCTCACAGGGAGGAGGAAAGGGGAGAGAATTCTGAAACCTGGTTGGGGGGTCAGAGGGCAGGGTCAGAGGGCAGGCCCTGAGCGGTTGCCTTCCACCCTACAACCTCCTAGAGGCCCCAGGCGCCACGCTGCTGGGTCTGCACCTGTGCAGCTGGTCCTCCCCTCACACAGGCAAGGCCCAGAGGGCGAGCCCTGAACTCAGATCTCAGAACAGGTGGAGTCCCCTCCCCAGGCCCTCAGTCTAGTGTCCTCTCCACTATCCTGTGCCACAGTCTCCCACAGAGCCCAGGACAGTGTACAAACACGTCCTGAAACCCAGGCTGTCACAGCACCACTGAACAAGTCGCCTCCCTACTTCTTGAGATAATCAGCCCTGAGAAGGAAGACACAGTGCCTCGGCCACACGAGACACACTAGTGGCCCAAATGTTACCCTGAGGGGGTGCACAAGGGGCGTTATAAATAAACACTGGAGTACTACACAGCCCTCAAAAAGATGAGACCCTGCCATGTGCAACAACACGGATGGAACTAGAGGGGATGATGCTAAGTAAGATAAATCAGCAGGAGAAAGATGCATACCACATGATCTCACTCATCTGTGGAACATAAAGAAATAAAGCAAAGGAACAGAGAAAACAAAAGCCAACCCTTGGTCACTGACAACAAAACTGAGGTGACCGGCTGGGAAGGGAGAGGCGTGGGGGTGGGAGCAAGTGGTGCTGGGTCCCGTGGACACCGGGCGAGGGGACTCTGCTATGTGGCAGTGGCAGAGAGTGTGGTCATGTATCTCAGGAAGGGGAACTGCGCAGAGGGGCTTATATTACATTGTAAATGAATCTTACCCCAATTAAATACTAAATTTAAACACACACACACAAGTACCACCGCAGGCATCACTGCTCCGCTATTTAAACAGGGGCTGGTCCCCTTCCTGTCCCCAGCACGTGACGGTAGTGGAGGGAGGGTGCCGCTCAGCAGAGAAAGCTCTGGAGGCTTGACTTTGACCCATGTGAAAGCTGATGTCTGGGAGGGGCCAGCTCATCAGGAGGCCCCGACCAGAACCCAGGGGGCTGGAGAGGGGGCCACAGCTTCTGACACTGAAGAAGTGCCAACGCCCCCTCACAGGGGCAGTGAGAGCTGTTCCGGTGGAGGTATCAGTGCTGAGGGCACAGACAGGGGCAGGCGCGGTGTTTGTCGGTATTTGTCGTAGCTCATGGGCTCTAGGACAGGGCTGCGGTGGGGACGCACTGAATGGGGACGCGCTGAGTCGTCTTACTGCTGCGTTGCTAATGCGCAGGGAAGGTCCTAAAGCCAGAGCAGCTCAAAGACTCAAGTTATGTAAACAAACCCTGCTCGATCCATATCCCTCCTTCCCTCCTCCCCAGAGGAGATGAGACATATGGGTGACATAAGCCAAGAGTCCTTTTTGCGCCACAGAGCGGTCTGCCAGTCACTCAAAGGACTACAATGTGGCTGATGCCGCCTGAGGGACTGTGTGGGGACGATTGACACCAGTCCCCAAGCCCAGTCCTCGAGGGCTGGCTGCACAGGGGGTCAGGTTCAGCCAACGATACCGCCAAGGGCCTACCAGGCGGGGCAGGCGATGCGCTGGGAAGATCACGAGATGGCCATCATATTACTCCATGTGACAGATGAGGACGCAGAGCGAGGTGACTGCCACCCACGTCCCGGCAGTGGGGAATGGAGAGTCCAGCTGTTGGTGCGGCAGCCCAGCCTCTGCAACGGGCACATCATTATATCAACAGGACAATCCCTCCCCAACAAGGTCAGTAAGTGCCCAGCTGCCTCCACCCCGCAGCCTTCCAGGATCACTCTCTCTGTCCTTCGTATTTCGTCAGCGGCCCAGCTCGGTGTCGGTGGCGCTGCCCAGCCCGGAAGCAGGCCCGAGACATCAGGCTTTGATAGCAGAGATGAAAGCAGGGTTGCAGTGGGCCTGAGGTCCGAACAAATGTCAACTGCTTTCATCAGGAAAACCCCAAATTACCCACTCCTGCACACAGCCTTTCATCTCCTCTGGGGCATGCTGAGGCTGCTTATTAGAAAAGCTGCCTTGTGCACAGTCTCTCTTGCGGAGGCTGGGGTTGAGGGGCAATGCCAGCATCACCCTCAGAACCCCTGCACCACCTCCCTTGTGGGGCGGCCGGAAACACAGGCTCCACTCTGCCCGGCACCACAGGACGCTGACTAACGGGACAGAGAGGCGGTCTGTCCAGGCCAGCAGCCACCACTGCGTAAGGAGGATGCTGCCAACAGACACCATCCGCAGAGCCAGCTGCAGGAGCTGGGCTGGCCAGGCCAAGCCGAGTGCCTCCCACACACAGCCTGCAGGCCCAGGAACTGGGCTGCCCCTCTATTTCTTCTCCCTCTCCCACCCCCTCTCTCTCCCCACCCCTACCCCCCTCTAGCAAAGGCAGCAATTGAGAACTCCACATCACACATGCCTGTGGCTAACATGGGCTCCTGGCTGCATCAATACTGGTCTCCACATCAGGACCAGCCAGTCCTAAGGCTGTGGCAGAAGACAGGCCAGGCTCCTCAAGAGAGGGGTCTTGAGGAGTGGCCCACTTCCTTTGTTACTACGAGAGCAGCCTGGGCCTTCCTGAAACACAACACTCACTACACAGGATTTTCCTCTTTTACTCCAATATCTATGTCCCAGTTATGGCTGTGAGTTCTTAAGATCAAAGACAATGATTTAATTGTCTCTGTATCTTCAGGACTTAGCATAATGCCTGGTCAAGAGGGGCTGCTTAGAACGTATGGGTGGGTAACTGTGTAAGCGGATGAGGGGCATAGGTGGGTAAGTAGGAGGTGGGTGGGTAGATACATGGGCAGGGAGATGAATGAGCAGGTAAATGGGTGCATAAGTGGGTAAATGGATGAATGAGTGGGTGACTGGATGGATGGATGGATGGACAGACGGATGGATGGATGAATGATGGGAGGATGCGTGGGTAGATGGATGGATGGGCAGGAGGGAGGGTATGTGAATAGATGGATGGATGGATGAACGGATGGATGGGAGGGAGGGTATGTGGGTGTGTAGAAGGTTGGATGGATGAATATGAGGGAGGGTAGATGCATAAATACATCGGTGGGTGAAGTGGATAAATGAATGGCAGGTAGGTGGATAGATGGATGGAGATGCATGCAGAAAATAGAGGGAAGATAGTTGCAATTAGGGGCTATTAAACATGCCCACTTAGACACTGCCAGAATCACGGAACTTTGGGGCCAACGAGGGCTTGGATGCCCCAAGTCCTACCCCACTCCTTCTTTTGCAGATGTGAAAAAAGACTCTGACATAAGCTTCCTTGTCCAAAGTCACATGACTCAGGATTAAAGAACCCCTACATACCTAGGGCTTTTGACAGAATCAATGGGAAAATAAATAAACTCCATCCTTTCAGAACCAAATGACACTCCCCTTCCCCTGATTTGTTCACAGAAAGCCATTGCCACTACCTCGGACACGTGAGGTTCAGCAAAGGTCTCCTGAGAATGGGATGGACTCAAGAGGAAGACAGCCAGAGGAAAAGCAAGCGCAGGTCTCCCATCTGTCCTGATAAGACAAGCTTCAGGCCATGCCCCACAGTTTCCCACCAGGAACCTCAACCCTCCTGCTTCTGCCCAAATCCCACATATCATCAAGGGAGGCGGGCAGTAAATCTGAGTGTCTGCTCTTCCTCCATCCTGCCAGCAGTAATTCCTGCTGCCAGAGAAAGAGCAGTCAAAGCCAGAGAATGAAATCTCCCATGTCCAGCTCAGGGGTGGAGAATATAGACAAATCAGGAGACAACTAGTTCCCCAAGGTTGGCCATGCATTCATTCCTGGGCTGCACACAGACAAAGACAAACAGACACTAAACCCCAGACCAAGTCACCGCCTACAGCTCATTCATTCTCGTGTTCATGCAACAGACAAAGGCTCAGTACAGGGCACAAGTCCCTGGACTTAATTTTGGAGTTTGGGTTCATTCTCTGTGGAGGATGCAAGAAGCTTGACTTTGACATTTTTTACAGATTTATTATTTCTTTTGTTTGCACTACTCTATGCATCTGATTGAGGGAGCAATCATTCCTTTGCCCTGGTCCTTTCTTCCATTCTCTAAGCACTTGTCCAGGAACAGACAGATTCCACGCTCACAAAGACCCCACAGAAGACAGCGAGTCAGCGTGCTCATGTTCTCTCACCGTCTCACTGCACTTTAGGGAAACTGAGGTACTGAGGGCTTAAGAGACTCCTCCCTGACTGCACAGCACATCAGTGACTCAAACCCTCATCTTTTCTTTCGGCTATGAATCTTCGCCTCCCTGAGAAGGATGTGAAGTCTGTGTTACAAAAAGACCCCTGCAGGTGAATGGCCAGGTTGGGCCAGACCACAGAGTACCTGGCTTTGAGGACAGTAGAGGGCAGGTGTCTCCCAGTGCATTGGCATCCATGGGGCTCCTGACTAGGGCCAATAATTCATTTATTTTTAAAGGAAAGGTGCAGACAGGGATGAAGGTGAGTAGGCAGGCAAACAGAAAGAGAGAGGAGGAAAAACACTCATTCTTCTCATTTGGCTGTTCATCTTGGTTGTTTCCCCTGCCCTGGGTCTCAAACCCAGGTCCTTGGGATGTACATGGATGACACCCAGTGACCTTATCTGCTATTTCATCAGGGTGTGCCCCAAACCATCACCCCAAATAAAAGGTGTCCCTCCCCAGTGATCAACAACTGTCTCCCTCCCCAGTGATCAACAATCTGCATTCTGTCTCTGTGGATTTACTGATTCTAGAGAGTTCCTAAAGAGAATCCCACAACACGTGACTTTGTAGTTGACGTCTTTCACTCAGCATATGCTTTGGAAGTTCTTCCATAGGAATCAATACTTCATTCATTTTCATGGTTGCATAATATTCCACCAAGACGCACTCTGTGAGCCAGGCGCCTAATGTACAGGCTATGAAAGCTGTGGAGCCATGGCTGGGGGTGAGAGGCAAGAAAATTCTATCATGTATACTTACATACAGACAGACAGAATTCCATGTGTATAAGCATACACATACCCTATAGCATTCATGTTCCAGTGTGCGCAGCTATGCACACACACAAACACACACACGTGTATACATGTCATAAAGACATATCGCTGATTTCATCCACTGATGGGTCTGGGGGGGTGTTTCCACCTTCTACACCACTACGAACACGAGTGCACAAGTTTTTGCATAAATGAATGTTTTCAATTCTGTTGGGTATATTCCTAAGTGGAATTACAGGTCACGTGGTGATTCTATTTTTGCATAATTCTATAATTAACTTTTTGCAGAATCTCCAGAGTATCTTCCACAGAAAACACACGACTTCACATTTCCACCAGCAGCGCAGCGTTCCCAGTTCCTCACACTCCTGCCAACACTTGTATATTTTCGTTTTGCCATGTTTCTCTCGTTCCGGCTGTCCATGTGGTAGAAGGGCTCCCCTGCGGTTCTGATTCACATTTCCCTAATGACTAAAGGTGTCAGCACCTTTGCACGTGCTGCCAGGCTTCCTGCCCATCTCCTTTGGAGCAGGTAGATGGGTTTCTGTCTCTTGCTGTTGGCCCTCTGTTGCTTTTGAGCAAGGTTGCGGCGAATGCTTTGACGAGGCTGCAGGAGCTCTGGGGGAGCAGAAGGAGCAGCAGGGGCTGGAGGTGGGAGGGTTCTGAAGATTAGAGGTGGGAGAGCAGGAAAGGCTGGATGACCGAGGACCCTGACACGAGCTTGGACTGGCCATAGGTGACGTCAGGGAATTAGGGCCAGCTGGTTTCCATTTCCACAGCAGATAGAGAGGAGGAAGCATGCAGAGAGGGGGAGACAATTAGAAGAAGGACCGGGGGGGCAGCCAGGCACCAAACACAGACCACCCATGGGGTCGGCTGGGCCTTCCCAAGCAGCAGGGTGCTGACGATTAACCGAAACTGCCCCCACCTCACCCCCAAGGTCTAGCTCAGTGGGCGATGTTTCCCGAGCCGCCTGGGTGCAGAAGGAATCCTGGCTTGAAGCAGACGCCGTGTCTGATCCTGAGGGGTTCACAGCCAATGGGGGGAGGCTGGGGTGACAAGCCTCCACACCAGCAGGAAGCAGGGAGCACAGCACCATGGGGGCCCCTGAGCACAGAGCTGGTCAGAGCTGAACCTGCCAGTGAGCAAGAAAGGGAGGAGAGGATCTCCCTGAAGTCAGCGACTATCAACTGCCATGCCGCCATTTACAACTGGCTGTATTCCAGAACATTCCTCGCCGCTCAGCGCCTTTCTGATCTCAGCTATCACAATGGGGATGATCCAACTTCTCTCAGGGACAATGGAAGCTAACAAGGAATCTGCTGGGCTCCAGAGGCTGCCCGCCCCTCCCTTGTGGGGTGCTGGACCCCAGCAGAGAGCTCAGGGCTGAGGCTCTGCAGCCTCTTCCTGGGTTCAAATCCCCACTCAGCCACTTACTCTCTGAGGGCCTGTGACAGGTGACTTAACTCTGAGCTTCCGCTTCGCCAACTGTCAGCAGCGCTACGAGCACAGGGTTCGCACGGGCACAGCCCTCGGGGAGGCGCTCACTGCAGTCAGCTCGGGCTGCAGGGCCTTCAGGAAGCACTGCTCCCGCACCTGTCTCGCATGTAGCAGATTCTGCACCCGAAACTGCATGCCTGCCCCAAGGGCCACCCTGTGGGGCCACAGCCCTTTCCAGGAGCAGGATCTGAGGACTTGACATGGCGGCCTGCAGGCTCCCCCGGCTGGGGTGCTCAAATCCAGGTCTCCTCCAGAGGCCTGTCCCTGGCCCTTCCCGGCTGTGAGTCGCGCCCACTCTTTATCCACCAGAACGAGTGCCCACAGAATGCTGTGTGGAGGTTCAATTAGTTTAAAGGAAAGGAAAGATGCTCCCTCATCCTTCGCATAAGATAAGAAGAGCAGGAGACCCGAAAGGCACAGGATGTCCCCAAGGCACCAACCCTTGTCCGGAAAGAGAGCTCTCTGCACCTAAGTCAAGCAGAGAGGGGCAAGCCAACATTTTATGGCTGTGCCTTGGAGCTGGTTCCTTAACCTCCCAGGCCTCGGTTTTCTTGTCCATATAATGGAGAGACACAGGGGTGTCGTGATAATATAGGTCCACAGACAGTGGCAGGCACACAGCTCTCAGTGGCTATGGTCCGTCCCCTCCCCCTGAGCGCTCACCCTCTGTGCAGAGCACTGCAGGCTAGCAGGCTGAGAGCTGGGGGCGGGGGCACTCCAGCTGCAGCCCTGGGTTGGGGGTGGGGGCTCCCCAGCACAGATCTCCCAGCACAGACCTGTCTGCATCACTCAGCTGATGCAGTCCCGCAGAGCCAAGGGAGGCGACTGCAAACGAGAAAGTTACTGAGAGGTGCTGAGCTGAGGCTGAAACAACAGGGGTATCCTGGCAGGAGGCCACCTCTGCGCCCCTGGGTGATGCAGAGGAGCAGGAGGAGAAGACAGTGTCTGTGGGTCCCGCCTAGACTAGACTCTACGAACACAGGCCCCAGGGTAGATAAACTGGGACACTGAAGGGAAGTCATGGCCCCTTCCTTTCCCAGAACCCTCTACTGTGTCTGTCGGACTTCAGCAAGCAAACTGACCCACTAATGCTAGCACAGGAACGCCTCGGAGCATCTCCACTGCCCTTCACCACACACACATGCACACACGTGCACATACATGCATACATGCACACGCGTGCACATGCACACACACAATCTCTCCTTCTGGCTGGCAAGTACAGAGGTCACAGCAGGTTCAGGCGTCAGCAGGCTGGGGCTGGACCACCAGCGCATCTGTTTAGCTGGGTGACCTCAGACAACACGCCCTGTCTCTCAGAGCTCCCAAAGTTCCTGATTTGCAAAATGGGCTCTTTCCAGCACTGACCTCGCAGGGTGGTGCTGGGAACTGGATCAGATCTTAGAGGAGACCTCATTTGCGTTGCTCCAGGCTCACTAAGCACTAGAGGAAGGTCAGCTGTGATTATTAGCTACTAATCAAATTACTGTCGTCAGGAAGTCATTTAATTTCACTGCTCTGACTGGTACCACTCCCTGGGTTGTCAGTGTGACAGTTCTACCTGCAAAAGGAGACAGGTAAGTGTGCCCCAAGGTCGGTTTCCTACAGGTCAGATTTCACACCTGTCCACGAAACAGAGGCTCTTGCTGGGTTGCAAACCCGGGAAATTTAATCAACCGAAGTTTTTGAAAGGCTCATCTCTTTGTGCATATTTCAGCCCCCCAATCCTCCCTTTCTGAACCTGGAGTGAACCGTACTAAACACCTGGTCAAGTACTCTGTGGCAGCAAAGTTGACCCAAGGTGGGATAAGGACGGAGAGGGGTGCAGGGACACTCCCTGGCACCCCACTGCGGACATTTGGGAGCTGACTCCCCACATGCACCACCTCCATTAGAAAGCCGGCCTCTCCACTGCTGGTCCCTGCACGCTGCCAGTCTTGTTTTTACAAGAAAGACGCAGGCTGGATGAAAGCAAGTAGGCAGGCAGTCAGGAAGAGAGAGGAGGAGGAAGTATCTGTATTTTATTTTTACTTAGTTGTTCACACTGGTTACTCCTGGACTTGGGACTAAAACCCAGAGGCAAGTGGCTTGTTCCACCAGGGCATGCCCACAGCGATTCTGAGTTCCTAAAGAAAAGCCCATGGTGCCTCCCTAGAGAGCCCCCTGACATATACCAGCATCCCGTGCACACTGGCTCATGAAGCAGTGCTTGGCAGTAAGCGCTAACATTGCTCCCGGTTGCCGCTGGGGAAACTGAAGCTCGAGAAGTATCAGTCAGGGTCCCAGGCCAGCAAGGAACAAGGTCACGGTTCAAGGCCGGCCTCCTCGGTCTAACATAGCCCTTTAAACACTGGTGATGCTGTTTTCCTGCTGATACGCCTGATCTGGTCTTTTAGCACCTTGTCTGAATGGGCACAGCAGCCAACAGGCACAGAGATGGAGATGCCTGCAGGATCCCAGCCCCTCTCATCCTGAAAGTCTCAATTGGGTTCCTCCAGATCTCCATTCACCAGCAAACATGAACTGGCCCCATTTTAATTAAGGGCTTTGAAATACAAAATGGGCTAAAGCCTAAGACTCCCAACCGACAGCCCCCCAGGATCCTGGGAGAGACAGGCTCACAGCAGGAGCCGGTGAGAGGAAAGAGCATCTATGAGCCAGAGGACAGAGCAGGGCTGGGCAGGGGGGGTCTTCGCAGGTGGACAGCAGGGTTAGAGTCAGCAGGGGGTGGGAACTGGGAGAGGGAACAATTGTCCAGAATATTCCATCCCTTTTCACAGGGCTGAGTGTGCCCCCTCTGTGACTCTTCCAGTCACCCAAAGGATTTCTCCTCAACTCTATCCTGAGGTCCATCTCCAGATCCCGGGCCATGGGAATATTTTTTCCTTCTTTTTAAAGGAACGATGTGGGCAGGAGTGAAGACAAGCAGGCAGGCAGACTGGCAGAGGAGGAAGAAGCACCATATTTTATTTTTATTGTTGTCACATTGGCTGCTCTCCGCCCCCGGGGACCTGGGACAGGAGCCTAGGTCCTTGGGATGTACGTGGCCTGTGCTCCTCAGGAGGCGGTGGGCCCAACCACAACTCCACTGAGGAGCACCAGGCTGTGGGAACTTTTAACTGGAGGTCCCACCTGGCTGAGGCATGGAGCAAAGAAACTGAAAGGACAGATGGATGCAAACACTAGACACCAGGAACCAACACGCTCCACGGACAACTAGTTCAGATTCCAGAAAAGGACTGTGTGCAGGAAAGGGAGTTGGTATTTCACAGACTTGAACCACATGTGGCCTCCACAAATGTACCCAGAACAAGAAGGGAAAGAGGCAAATTCCAACAAGATGAGGCTCCCCCAAAAGGGAGACAGAACGCCGTTTAAGGGAAATGGAATTTCCTCCTTAGTCACTGGAAGCCAGGAGCCCCACGCGGAGCGAGGTCAACGGCTCCTGTGAATCAGTCGTGTCCGTGTCCGCTACTGCGGGGGCCGCTTCGGGAGGAAGCCAGCGGGTGTGGAAGGCACCCGTCCTGCTCCCAGCTGCCCGCCTCTCCCACCACCTCTTCCCGTAAACCCTGTGCTCGGAAAATCTAAAATCCACACTGCGACGGGGTGAGGCAGAAAACAGGACCCTTCAAGATGGGGAGGGCTTGGAAAACCACTGATTTCACATGATTTCTCTGTAGTTCAGGCTTCCTGATCCAAATCTGGTCATTTGAGTCACTATGTCATAATCCAGGAATCTAGCCACAAGAAGGTCTGAACTGTTTGTAGTACGTTTCCTTCCAGGGCACGCCCCTCCTCGAAGTGACCCCGCAAGCCAAGGGAGCTGGGGTAAAACTTCCTGGCATCCTGGAGGGCCTGACTACCAGCGACACTGCCGGACACTGGGGACTATAAATGTAGCAGACTCTTGTCATTTCCATTGGGCAAGAAGACCCAGCCTCCCGCAGGGCCCCTCTGTCCATCTGGGGAAGAGTCCTGGCACTGACACAAGAGGTTTTGGCATTTCTAGGACAGTCTGGGGAACAGGGCCCAGGGTCCCAGGGGAGTCTGGAGCCCCAGCCGTCCTTACTTCTTGGCGTCTGGGCCATTCTGAGCCTGTTTCACACCTGCAGAAAGAGGACCGGATGGAATGTACCAGTCGCTGCTGGGAGGACTGCTTCAGTCTTGGAACACAGACATTCAGCTACATTTACACAAGAACTGAGCCACGTCAACAGCCCGGTGAGCGGCCAGCATTGTGCCCAGCACCTTGACATCTGACAGAATGGATGGGGGCAAGACACAAACATGTCTCTGAGGCATCAGGAGCGGGTCTCCAGGCAGCAACACCAAGTCACATCAGAGATGTCCCTAAGTCATTTCTCATCTCTTCACACCAAAAGGGTACATATCTGCCCAGCCCCATGCTGAATTTTCCCTAATTTCCCTTTTCCCCTTATCTCCCTTGTTGTCTCAACATGCATCAGTCCTCAGGAGGATGCAAAATGCCAGAGGGTCTGACGAAGCCATCTGGTGGTGTTTATTTCGGTGTTAACCAGGAGCAAGTGAAACCCAGGAATCCCTTCATTAAGCCGCAAGCAGCAGCTGAGACATTTTCTTGTCTTGTTGCAGCTCACAAGGCTCTTGCAGGACCGAGAAGGTGGCTCAGCGGTCACTAGGTCTGTCCATGAAGGCAGGGCAGGGAGAGACGTCCCCACTGGAGGAAGGCAGGCTCAGCTCACCCACGAGTGGCCACACACCTGTGGCCATCAGCACGCTGCTGACTTGAGCACCAGGAGGTCACTTGTAAGTGGGAGCTGTACCAAATGCTTGGGATGTGCTGGGCGCTGGGCGACACGCTTCCATGCAGTACTCACTTAACCCTCAAAGCCTTCTCATAGCCGGCTGCTGCAGCAGCGGTCAGGAGACAGCCCAGCTGCCGCGGCTTCTGAGGCCGGAGTCCAAGGCGGAGGCGTTGGTGGGGAAAGACAGCCCATTGACCTGACGAGTAGGTGGCTGCCTTCCCACTGTGTGCTCAGCAACCTTCCCTTGGGGATGGGGAGGGAGAGAGAGTCCTCTTCTTACAGGGGCACTAATCCCAGCATGGGGCCCCACCCAATCTCATCACTGCTCCAAGTCCCCACCTCCAAATACTGTCGCTTTGGAGTAGGGTTTCAACGCATGTATCTGGGAAGACATAAACATACAGCTCCAAAGAGAGGGACAACTATGACTCCATTTCACAGATGGGAGTCTGGCCCAGGACACGTGCGATCAGCAGCTAACGAGCCTGTCCCCTGACCGCTGACGGCCGGGGTGTGCCGCTTGGAGAATGGGGCTACCGTCTCGGGTGCTGACTACTCCGTGGGTGTCTGGAGGGTTCCCGAAGAGCAGAGATGGGAACACCACTCACATGATGGTCTGACGGCATCACCATCACCACCAGCACGGTGAGTGGACCACAGAAGGAGCGGCATCACCGGGGTCCAAGTGTCGTTCTGGGGGGCTCCCTCCATCCCCTCCCCACCTCCCACGAGACTAAAGAGCAGAAACAGGGCTTCATGCTAGAGGGCCCGCCTGGGCCTCACACAGCGTCCTGCACAACGCCGGAGTCAAAGCAGCACCACGACCACTGGGACAGGCCCACACACGCTGCCCCGCGTGAGCCTCCGGTGTCACTCAGCTCACAGGCAGGAAGGACGCGCGCCTGTGCACCGGACGGAGGGCTCTGCTGGGGCTCTCATGCAGAACCCAGGGGCGTGGACGGCCCCCAGGACTGGCCACTGGCCACTGTCTGATGCTGTTGTTACAAAGGTCATCAGAGCTGCTCCTTGGGACTTTCTCCACCTCCACATCCTAAATTTTCTCTAAATCCTATGTGTGCATTCTATCACCTGGGAAAATGTTTAAGAAGAAACATACGTTATTTCATAGCGGACACTTACTGCCCCATTGTCAAACCCCAATTTCCCACTGCCAGTCGGAGTGGGTTTAAAGAGCGCACACTCCAGCCTGTGTCCGCCTCTCTCATTCTGTTTTTCTGGCTTTTCCAGCAACTTCCTCATGGGGCATCTATAAGCAGCATTCCCTTCGCCTCCTGTCCTTTCAGCTTCCACTGCACCCTGTGCTGGGCCTGGCTCCCGCCTGAGACGGTGACTCTGCCCCCATGATGGGGACACTGCGTAGCCTGCTCCTCAGTGAGTACGGGTCCCCAGGGACCCGCCTCTGCCCCCAATCTTGTCCCCCTTCCCAGCCAGCTCCATGTGCCCGGCCCCTCAGCTCCCCCAAAGCCACCCAGCCATGGTTCCTGACGCCTATAACCGCCCTGTGGCATCCATCAGGCACCCCTGTGGACACCAACTTCTCCGCCTCTCCCACTTCCCTTTTCTCATGAGACCCAGCACTGCTTGGGAAGAGGGCCACCCACACCTCCTCCTCCACTTGCCTGTCCCCACCCTTCATGCTCATCTCTGTCCCTGCAGAACGCACCCCATCCCCGCTCTGCTGACCCCACACAACCCACGGTGGCCAGTATCACACCCTCGGCCTGCTGGTAGTGTCCGAGCTGGACAACTGTTTGGCAGCCGCCAGCCGTCCCCCGGAGACACTTATGGTACTGCTGGACAGGTGCGAGGGCCGGGGCCCCGCACTGCTACACTCTGAGCCCCCCCCAACCCCAGGAGCACAAGGAACAAACAGGGCAGCAGCACCCCCAAATGCGGCACGAGGGAGCAGAGCTGCGCAGCCCCGCAGCCCTACCTGTGGAAGGACGGCAAACACGCCGCAGAGCTGCAGCGGCTCCTGAAGGAGTTGCCATCTGTATGTCAGGAAGTGACTTCCCGGGCCCCAACAGCTGTCCACGCTTTGAGGAAGGGATGGGGACAGGCTCGGGAGAGAACGGGAGGAGAGGGCCAGAATGCCACTTTCTCTCTAAACGGTTTTGTCATTTCTTCAAAAGCAGCCCAAACACCTGTGTCACGCGGGCTCATCCTGGAGGGGAGGGGCTGGTACAGGTATGACATCTTGCTTTCTGTGTTTCAGATCTGGACGGTTCATCTCATACCAAGAAAGGTCTTCGAAGCGCCACAGCACACTACGGAATCCCATGGGTCACTCTGAAGGGCGGCAGGAAGCAGGGAGCTGGGGTCTCACAGGGGGCCGGGGCTCCACCGCTTTAAAGGGAGACAGGGCTGCCTGCGTCTTGAACTTGACCTGCAGGAGCCTCCAGTACGATATGACCATCCCCTTGGGGGATGTGCGAGGACCGGCTGCCTCTGCCACCTCCATTCTCCCTCCCCAGGGGTCAGGCCCAGCCACCATCCCATCTGCCTGTGACACAGCCACCCAGTGCCGCTCAGACACTTCCCAGAGGTGACTCACCCAATCTCAACAAGCGTGTGAGGGCACAAGCAAGACCTGCCTGTCTCTGAAAGACGAGGCATCTCGGAAAAGGCCCAAGAGTGTTCTGAGCTGACTCAGCAGCAGGAAAGCAGGAGAGTTATAAAAGACACCGACCGGCAGGTCGGACTCAGGAGTTCACGGTGTGTCACATTTGCACTGTTGGAGGGACCAACAGTGGGCCAGGTTTCACATCTCTTCTGCCTGAAAACCTGCTTCATCCCAGGAAACGAAGACCCAGAGAGGCCAAGCACCCTGCCCAGGTCACACAGCCAGGAGGCCCCAGCTGTCCCCCAAAACTCCCCGCCCCAACTTTCCAACAAGCCACGACGACCCACGCCAGCATTTCTCCACTGGGAAAAACTCTTTCAGGTGAGGTTCCTGAACCTGCAACAAGGAGTTTTCATGGCTCCTTGGATGGCAGAAAGCAGGGTGCTTGTCCTGGCTACTGTTGGTTCACGTCACTGCCCCCCGGTCCTGGCCCGGAGTGATCCAGAGCCCTTACCACAAGCAGCTGCTCTCTGGTAGGTGCCAGAAAACGCTAAGGTGAGGGGTGGGGTGGGGTCAGGGCAGCTCCTGACAATCAAGCAGAGCTGACCCCTGCCCAGGACCCCCATCCCACATGGACTCACAGAAGGTGGCAGATACAGATGGGAAGGAAACCCCCACCCCAGCATCTGCCCTGAAAAACAGCCATCAGGAGGCCACCGCTCTGGCAAGGCTGGGAGACAAAGACGGATGGTCACCTCCCCACCCCGATCACAGGACACAATGCCCTTCCCAGCAAGGGGAGTGGCCAGGGTCACGTCGGAGCTGCGGATGGAACGGCGGTGCTGGGGTGTCCCTCTGCCCAGCTCTGGTCTCCGAGGCCACCTTCTCCGGGGGTTCTGTGAGCCCGAAGCACAGCGCATCCGCTAAGCATGTCAGGCCACGAGCCCGTTACCCTCCTCCTGCCCCACCAGCTGACGGAAGGCGCCTCTCGAGTGCAAGGGCAGAGGAATGAAACACACGTCTCTCCTTTTTACTTTGTCATTTAAAGCCACTGGGTCTTCTTGCCAGTTTCTCACACATTCCCTTACGCTGCCCCTCCCTTGGGACAACTGACAATCACTCCCCAACTTTCTCAAACACACCCCCGTTCTCCCAGGACCTCCGGCCTCGCCTGCCCGGGGTCCTCGCCTGCCCCGGGTCCTCCCGATGCCTCTCGCTCACGTAAGCAGTGGAAGGAAGAGGCTGGAAGTCACCCGCCTCCGACCAGGCTGCCAGTGGCCCAGGTCACGTCTCGCCCCTGCTGCCCGAGACATTTTGTGCATTTGCTACAAAGCTCTAAGTGCCTCAAACTCACTGGGGCATAACGAGTGGGCACTGGGGCTGGGTGGGAGGTGAGACAGAGCCCTCCTGGCACAGGCTCCCTTCATTAACGCCACATTCCCAGGGCCAGTGTTTTCTCAGGCCTCCTCACACTGACCGCTCACCCAGAGGAGCGGCCGGCTCCTCACACACAGCAGCTTCCCGCCCCTCAGACATACGCCGGGCGGTTTTCTCCCCGGGTCTCCGTGTCTTCCTGTGCAGGTGGGGTTGACACCTGCCTCCTGGGGCTGGGAGGCAGGCCCAGGAGACCATCCAATGACCAGTAGGCAACCCCCGGCCGCTCACCCAGAAGAGACAGGCCTTCCCTGGGGGTGGCCAGGGCCGGTGCGGAGGTCCGGGGCGAGACCGTCCGTAGAGCAGGCGCGGTGCATCCAGGCAGCTGGCGGGCAGCACTGCAGCCCCAGGGCACACAGCGTGTGCTGTGCGTCACGCAGCCCATCAGTCGGTGTGAATGCACAGACACAGGCCGGGCCTGCGCCGGCAGTGGACAGACGAAGGGCTCCACGAGAAAAGGGCTCCTTCTACAGCTAAAGGCAGACGTGCTGCGGGGGGTCAGCCAGCTCCCGTGCTGAGCGATCGCCATGGGGACCTTGGGGGCGGGGGCACCTCAGGCCCGGGAATCAGCAGCAGCTCTATTAGGCTCACCGGGACCACCAGCACCAGTGCCACAAACACCAGCACCACCAACCAAGGCCGCCGGTACCACCAGCTCCAAGACCACCGGCTCCAGCACCACCAGCTCCAAGACCACCGGCTCCAGCACCACCAGCTCCAAGACCACCGGCTCCAGCACCACCAGCTCCAGCACCACCGGCTCCAGCACCACCGTCTCCAGCACCACCGTCTCCAGCACCACCAGCTCAAGCACCACCGGCTCCAGCACCACCAGCTCCAGCACCACCAGCTCCAGCACCACCGGCTCCAGCACCACCCATTCCACTGGCTCTACTGACATCAAGACCAGCCACACCACAGCACTGCCCACCACCTTACTGGTGAGCACGGGGGCCACAGGTGGTCTGCCACGCCCTGGTCTCCACCTGTCGTCCGGGGATGCTGGAGTGCACTGTTCACTCTCAACTGTCCCAGCGCAGGAGAGAGTGACGGCTCCGCCCGTGAGCCAATGAGCGCACCCAGGCCCGGAGAGGGGAGGCTCCTGCCTGCTGCTCAGGGTTGGGAGTGGCACGTCTTGGCTGCAGGCAGCATGGCCCAGGAGCTCTGGCATTAGACAAGACCGGCTCAAACCCTGCTGCTGCCGCTCTGAGCTGAACTTAACACGGCAGTAAAACGCAGCACCAGGAGGTACGTACCACACGGGCAGCACCAGGTGGGGATGGGGTGCAGCGCCATGGGTGGGACTGTTTCTACGTTGATATCCACAGGTTGCCACCAGCTATGCAGGACAGGCCCCAGGACAGAGGGGCAGCAGTGGGAGCTTCATTTCTGACCTCCTGTGTCTGTGCCAAACCGCCCTGCTCTCCCAGGTGGAGCAGGAGATAATGGGACCATCACAATGGGGCTGTTCTAGGAAGCAGTGGATAAGAGAAGAAAGGGCCGGGCTGTGGCCCTGTGATAAGTGGGGGTTCAGATGCCCTAGGGGGAGTGGGGGGAGTTGGCAAGAAAGGACACAGAGAGCCTGAGACGGCAGGAGCCTCGGCCCCCATTACCACCGCAAACCTCCAGGATCCAACTCTCCTGGGACCTGCGGGGGGAGCCCCTGGCTGGCTGTGGCTCCAGGAACACAGCACCCTATCACACTGCACCCCAAATCCCACAGGTGCCCACAGACCTGACCTCAACCGAGTCCAGCAACACCTGCCTCCTGCACACAGAGGGCATCAGAGCTCTTATTAAGTTCTAAGGACCTCAAGAGCACCCCACAGCAGGCTGTGCTCCACACGCACCCACAAATCCTTTCCAAAGACTCAAAGTGGCGTGTTTCACTGTGAGCAGTGTCCTGCCCTACGCCTCTCAAACAACGAACACTGCGCAAGTGAGGCGGCCTCTCGAAGCCTCAGAGTTCCCAACTGCAAAATGGGCGCACCCCTGCCCGCTGCTGGGACTGCTGGGCTGACTCGGTGACTCGGTGATGCAGACCGTCAACAAGTGCATGTTCTTCCATCCCCTTCCGGGAAGCCCAGAGACAGGTGTGAAGAGTCACCCCCTGATCTGATTCAGAAGGAGGTGATAAAGAAGTTGCCTACTGTTTGTTCGGCCTGTGAGCAAGACAAGCATGTGTCTGAGTCCTGTCTAATGTGGGGAGAGATAGAAATCAAATGGCTTGCTCAAGTGAGCATCAAGTGATAACAGGTTTAGGAGCTGTGACAAAAGCAGCTGGACAACCAGAGAGACACTGCTGCCCTTTGGAAGGCAGGGGAAGCCTCTGCAAAGGGCCACCTGGCCTGACAGGACTGGACCTCTGATCAAAATCAAACGCAGACTCCACCCCAAGTGCCTGGGGCCCCTGATGGGTCCCTGTCCGAGGGCAGGTCTAGGCTAAGGCAACATCCCTCAGACCTACCAACCTCAGCACTGCCGAGTCTGGACCACAAGGGCATGGCCTCTGTCCCCAAGTCCAGCTGCTCCCACCACCAGCTGGTATGTGGCCAGCTGCGGTGGAGCAGTCGCTGGGCCTTTCCAGGGACTGTGACCTTTGATCAGCTGCTCATGCCGACCAGCAGTACCCAGCTCTGCTCAGAAAGACTTCTGTTCCCCTGCCCCCAGCACTGGGCCTGGAACCCGGGGCCCTGAGCTTCACACAGCCTGCATCTTAGCTGCTGAGTCACAGGGGTGAGCCCAGAAAGACTTTTAAGGCCCAAGAAAGACCTCTTTATCCCAGAGGCCTCCCCACATCCAAATAGGACCCCACCACACGCTGTGTGCCAGGCCTGACACTGGAGGTCGGCACCTGAGTCTCTGTTTCGTGATTCCCACCAGGCTCGGGAAGGACAATGCTGCTTCCCCCAGGGAGGACCAAAGGACAAGGGAGCCGGCAGTCACCTGCCCATGCCACACAGTGGGTGCAGGTTAGACAAATGTGGGTGTCCGGGTGCTACCATCCCTGCTCACTCCCCAGGGTCTTAATTCATTAGGGCCAATCATTCTGCAACACGAGAGTACACGTGGCTGGCCCACTGCTGTGACTCAGGGACACAGAGCCAAGCAAAGAGGCGGCTTGAAGGTCTGGGGGATGAACAGACACAGGAGCAGGCAAACCAGAAAATTAAACAGCTCCGAGGACACATGTCAGCCCTGGAACAGGTGTCCAGGAAGCACCTCTCAATTTCCATGTGCCTCCCCCATGCCAGAGACACAGCGTGAGCTCGTGACACACCGGTTCCCTCTGAGCCAGTCCCGCGTTCCCTAAGCCCAGGTGAGCACTTGGCAGAACAGGCAAGAGACATGTGCACAGGACATGGCCTTACGTTTCGTAGGGAGCTGGCCGAGACCCCAATCACTGCTGTCTGGGACCAGGACGGAGCTCAGCCTCGGGAAGCTTCGGCCCTCAGTCCCCAGCATCCAGGCTGCAGAACCGACGATGCCCCCATTAGCATCCAGAGACGCGCGGGTGCGTGTCGTCCCGGGAATCTTCAGTGGCGTTCCTCCCCGTTGACGGATGTCACTGTAAATCCACATGGCTCAGAGGGCTGACCACTGCCAGGCACAGCCATCCAGAGGGGCATCTTCTTCATGCCTCTCTGGTCAGAAGAGGAGGCCTGGGAACAGGGAGAAAAACATCTCGTTACAATCACGAACCCAGAGTGGGGGTTACTTTTTATTCCTCATATCTGCCCCTAATGCACTTGGAGAGCAATCACTGAAAACGGTGTCCCGCAGCGCAGGTACCCAAACCGAAGTGAGGGGGCAGTGGGGGGGCCTTCTGGGGGTGTCGCCGCCCACAGGCACCAAGATGGGAACTCTGCTCGGGACACTGGGAGCAGAGAGATGAGGACAGAGGGTTCGGGGAGAGTGAGGCAGCGACACAGGGAGGTATTAGCACAGGCTGGCTCGCGCCCCAGGCTCCCCTGCCGGGCTGACAGGCAGTTTCGGTCAGCTGCTAGGAAGTGGCTCTGTTTTGTTTCTTTTTAAAGACAACCACACGAGTCTGGCACGGCTCCAGGCCCGGGCCTGCAGGGTGCGCGTCCTCAGGGCCACGCCTGCACCGGTTTGCACCCGTCCTATTAGAAGCATGCAGGTGCCATTACAGACACCGACAGGGTACAGCTATGGGGAGACTTTGGTCTCCCCAACCCGTGGACTTAAAGCACTGAAGAACGACTCCACCACATCACCGAGGGTTTAAGGCCAATGTCACAGTCGCCGGATGATAATAACTGCACTCAATAGAGCCTGTTACCCACCTGCTAAGAACCCCAGCCCCATAGGACACAATCCCGGCCACCCTGGGACTCATGCCCCCATTTTCCAGATGAGAAAACAGAGACAACTACTCATTTCAAATTGGTACAAGTGGAGCCCAGGTCTGAGGTCAGCCTGCCTCCCAGGTCCCTGCCCGGAGAGCCCGCTCTATGCTCCTAGTGAGGGGTACATACTGAAAAGGGCCAGCTAAAAGTTCAGGCATTTCCCAGGCACGGAACGCCCATTTCATCTTCACACCCACCCCATGCACTGTAGACTAATACTATCCAATTTTTGATGAGAAACCCAGAGAAGTTAAGTCACCTGGCCAAGGTCACACAGCTAGGAAAAGCACAGAGCAGGGACTGGAAATCAGTCAGTAGTCAGGCTCCAAAGCCTGCGAGTTGGACTACTACACTGACTGTCATTAGTAGCCACGAAGGCTGCAGTAGCACATTTTCAAATACCGAGTGGCAGAAAACAACACAGTCATTATCTTACAGTTTGGGAAGTCGCAAGTCCAACCCAGGTCTAACTCAGCTAAAACCAAGGAGTTGGCAGGTGATGGTTCCTCTCTGGAATGTCTTTCCTTGCTTTTTCCATCTTCTAGAGGCTGCTCTCAGATACTGCAGCTCACAGCCCCTTTCCTCCATCTTCAATCACGGCCATGTGGCGGCTCTAGGGCCCGGCGTCCATCACCACATCTCCCTCAGACCCTTCTACCTCCCACCATTGAGGATGCATGTGATTTCAATGAGTCCACCCAGAGACCCAAGGTCACCTCTCCATCTCAAGGTCTTGGCTCTTAATCACATCTGCAATGTTCCTTTAGACAGGGGCCATGCACAGATTCTGGGGACCAGCACATGGACACGTTCAGGAGGTCATTATTCTGCCCCCCACAGCAAACATGCCAGAGGCATCCAATCTCTGTTTCAAGCATCTTTAGTGACTTAGGATCATGTAATCTCAGTCTAGAAATCAAATTATTGCCTCTCCCCTCAACACACACACACACACACACACACACACACACTTGCAACAGCTAATAAAAAAAGCACAAAGGAAATAGTAAGATATGCTTATTTCTTTAAAAAAAAAAAAAAAAGAGGCATGCCCTGGTGGAGCAGCGGTTGGGTCAGTCTCCTCCAAAGGAGCACTGGCCACGTACCCCTGAGTTCAAGTCCTGGGTCCTGGAGAAAACAACCCGTGTGAACAACTAAATAAAAATAAAATAAAAGATGCTTCCTCCTCTCTCGTCCTGCCTGCCTGCTCACCTTCATTCCTGCCTATAACTTCCCTTAAAAAAATAAAAATACGCACTCCCATCACCTCTAAATATCTGAGCGCCCCAAGGTCCTCATCTATCAGAATGAAAATGGGTCCTGCCACAAGGGCTTCAAGCCAAGACCGCTGCTGTTCCGTGAGTCACAGGGCTAGCTAGCAACGGCCATCTACTCCAGAGGACCTCTATGACCAGCACTGTGCTGGGTGCCACCTGCATCAACTGCTCCAGCTTTCTCAGGAAGGACACCTGGCTTTCTCCGCTCTGGGGACAACACTCCGAGACTCAGACTTAAAAGCAAGGTTCCACAGCCATGTGGGGTCTGACTTGGAAGCTTGTGTTCTTTCTGATCTGAGACACACCCTGGCTTAAACCGACAGTGTTTCTAGAAAGCTCCACTTCTGGCAATGGTGGAGTAGCTCTATGGGGCCAGGCCTCCACTGAATAACAGCGATCAACTCCGGACACTAATTTTTTGACAAATTAGACACAAAATGACCCAAACCAGAAACACACAGAGTGGGGCTGAGCCCTGGGAAGTGGGAAGCCCCGTTTTCTGATGAGTTTCTCCGGCATCATTATGTTGCAGGCTCAGCCCCTGTGCACCAAACTCAGGTGGCGCTACTGGACTGAAGAGCCCAGGCAGGGATGAGGGCCGCAGGACAGCTGGACGTGGTGGGAGAAATTCCAAAAGAGAGACCCAGAAAGGCTCCAACTTCTGGAAAACTCTCCCCAGTCGTGTGACCTATGAACCAGGCTTGCACACAGCCCCGTGAGAGCGCAAAGAAATCAACAGAGCTCTTCCTGGCTGCCTCTGCCAGGAAGAGAGTTTGAAGTTTGAGTTTCCCAAGTTAATTGCCTCTGAAAATAAAACAGCAGCACAATTCAAAGGAAGCAACCAGACATAGACAACGACCACATACGATGAAAACTGCAGTCACGCATGGCTTCACAATGTCCCCGTCAACGACAGACTACATACATGATGATGGTGGCGGCAGGCCGGCCCCTGTACCAAGGTGTGTTGTGGGTTACAACGCCTATAATTGTGTCATTACACTCTGTGACATCTACACAGCAACAGAATCGCTTAACAAGGTATTTCTCAAGGTTCATGCCCCTTGTTGAGCAATGCATGACTGCAATTAGACCAAATCACTCACACACATACACACACACACACACACACACACACACACACACGAAAATGCAACCCATATACAAGAGGAGAGACCATTTTTAAAGGACGTCCCCGTTTTCCAAGGTGATCCAATTACTAGACAAAGCAGCAAGATTTTAAAGCAGCTATTAACACTATGTTCCCAGACTTAAAGGAAATATATTCTTAGTGACTGAAAAGAGGACATTCCAGCAAGGAAAGACAAAATATCAAAAAGAGTCCAATGTAAATTCTAGACCTAAAGACACTGCACTCACTGGATACATTTACCAGCATTCTGCCAAGAAGGGTTGGTGAGTTTAAAGAGCCGTCAACAGAAAGCACTGGATCTGAAGAACAGGGGGAAAAAACTATCAAAAAGTGGAGAGAGCCTTTTGGGCCTACTGGATAACATCAAAAAGCCAAACCAACGTGTGATTTTAGTTCCAGAAGGAGAGAAGAGAGAGAACGGAGTAAGTTCAAAATCTGAAGGAAAAAATGGCCACCACTGTGCTAAATTGAGGGGAAGGCATCGGTTTGCAGGTGCAAGATACTCAACAAAGCCCACACAGGATCCAAACAAAGAAAATCAACCCGAGGTGCATCCTATGTAACTGCTGGCCACTTGCAGTTGGGAAATTGGGGAAACAGCCAGAACAAACACTGATTCAAGTAACTATTAGAAAACCAGAGAATTCCACCTGGAGCCAATGTGCGCTCTGCAGATAAGCCCCATCCCATGTAAGCTCCCAAGACAGCTGCCGGATCCAAAAGAAAGACGAGTCCAAAAGGAACCTGCAGTGTTAAACACCAGTCCCTCCAGGAAAAGTACAAGATAGTGCATAAAATAATGAAGCTTGAAGTACAACTGCCAAAAATTACCTGTTCTGTTCCTCTAGGGAATGTCCTTAACCTTTAGTATTCTCATCTGTAAAATGGGAGTCATCACATTGACTTACTTCCCGAGGGAGTGATGAGGCCCATATGAAATATCAACAGAGAGCACTGAGCCTGTTGCGGGCACTCATCAGCCATTACTTCCTGTGTAAGAGGGGAGACACCTTGTGCAGTCAGGGGTGGTCTGCCCGGGACTCCTCACACCTCTTCCCCTCTTTCACCCTCTGCATCTCAGAGTCGTGGAACACCCCAGGACATCAGGACTGGAGTCTGGTCAGCTGAGCGGGCCGCTTACACCAGGAAGGGGAGCTGAGATTGATGGTACCAGTCCCAGCTCATGGCAGCAGAGAGAATGGAAACGCGATCTGTTAAATTGTCATGAAGGCCCACAGGCCAGTCTGAAACCACGTTTATTTAGTTGGGTTTGGATACATGAAAGCCCTGTCACCTGGGGAAGAATTATCACATGGTCCGTGGGGAATCTGCACAGCCAGGCGGAGGCCCCACTGGGGCAGGGCTGACACTCAGGTGAGGAGGCTTGCTGTGGGCACACCTGCAAGGATGCAGATACAGGCGCCACAAACGACTTCCCCTGTCACCCACCGTCACAACCCTCTCAGGGGGCATTTTCATATTCACAGCATGGACTCGTGTTCCAAGCATTTTGCTTTTTCTGTAACAGATTAGCCAAAATAGAAAAGACAGGCAAACTAGCCACCTAGGCGCATAAAATTAACCTTCACAGTGTTGATATAATTCACTGGCTTTTTTAAACTCAGGCTGCCTTTCCAAATCACATGAGCCTGTTACACAAGACCTCCTAAATATGAAATTTTTCACTGACTGCCTGTCATTGTTAAACGAACAATAAATAAGTGCCTCAGTTACACACATCTCTGACACTTTCTCAATGTTAGCTCAAAATGTGCCTCAGAATTATGTCTCTGTTAATGATCACTGAAAGGGAATAGCCGAGGCCAGTATTCCAGAAAAAAAAAAACAATGCCTCTTCCTCTAGACACCCTTGCATTCAAAGCAGCAGGAACATCTGCTGGCATCTGGCATGCACGGAATGCAGTTTGCTGAAAGAAAAGATGATGAGAGCACACTCAAAGGCCAGCACTGTGTGCCACAGGCTGGGACTCCAGCAAGCAGGTAGGAACTAGGTGACAGAAGAAGGCTCTGAATAGCATGCCTTCCTCCTTGCTTCTTGAGATGAACCCAAATGAATGAAATGACAATGTCGGTTAAGACACAAATCCCTGAAATCATGAGAAAGGAAATGAAGAGACCATGCCGACCACTGGCTTTGATGTGGAACTGGGATTCTCAGGCAAGCAAGCTGCAGCACAGGCACTCTGAAGACAGACCGGCCGCCAGTCGGGAAACGGTTTTGCACCATCCACTGACACGGAGCGTATGGGCACCTAGGTCTCAGCAGTTCCACTCCCGGGTACAAACTCACAGAATGCAGACAACACCTGGGCAAGCACGACTCCCAGCAGCAAATACTGGGAACAACTCGAAGGCCCATCAGCAATAAAGTGGCATCACAAGCATGCACACGGCGGAATATTCCGGAGAATGGCAGGCAGCTGCAGCTACACGGAATAGCACGTGGGTGCGTCTCACACACGTCATTCTGCGCGGAGAAGCCAGGCACACACAACGATGCAGAGGCTGTGGCAGCTCTGGGTCTGGGACGTGGCAGCAGAGAAACGGGTTTTGTGAAGCTGATGAAACGTTAAAGCCAACTTCTTCAGTAGCCACCAAACTCTTAAAGCATTTTTCCTTATCAATTATTTGAATGGTATTTGTGAAAACCCAAGTTTCCTCTCTTCCTGATGATGCTCATGCCCACCAGATAAATGTTGAAGAAGTGAGGTCTCGTGTATTAAATACGTAAGAGGTCAGTCAGCCTGAACTCTGCTGCTGGAAGTCAGGACGCGGCTGCTCTGCGTGACTGGCGGCGGCTCAGGTGGCAGCTGACGGCAGCAGAGGGGCTGCTGAAATTCAAGCAGGAATTCAGTCTGTGAACCTGCACCGAGATGTCTAGGGACTTAGGATCTGGAGCTTTTTTATGCCTTTTATCTACGTCAAAATTTGGTTAACGCTTATTTTATTTGGGGGGTTTTCTGTGTTTGCTTTGCCCTCTCTGGCTGGGTCCGCAGCTTTCAGAACCTGCTGAGTCACAGGGAGGGGCTTCTTTTTTATTCAAGGAACATTGCATCATAACCGAAAGGAGAGAGGCTTGATATGCACATCATCAGAAAGAAAATTGACTTTTTTTAAGGAAAGGTGCGGGCAGGAAGGAAGATAATCAGACAGACAGGCAGGCAGGAAGAGAGGGGAGAAAGAAGCATTTATTTTATTTAGTTGTTCGCCCTGATTGTTTCCCCGACCTGGGCCTTGAACCGGGGACCCTGGCATGATGGATGTGGATGGCACTGCTGTGGACTAACTCTAGGCCACCAGGATACGCCTAGATCAACATTTTCAGTTTAATTTCTCCCATGAAAACACAAGAATACTGACGCCTGGCGTCACCTCCTCAGGCTCAGGAGCCTGCCCCGCAGGAGCCCCGCTCCTGCTGCCTGGCAGCTGACCCTGCCCAAGGACGCGAGGGGCAGGCGCACTAACAGCACGTGCTGGCCTGGTGACCCGGATCTGCCGCAGGCCCTGCTCTCCACGTGGAGTCTCCCTCCCCTCTGCCTCCCAAATACGCCATCTCCTTGCGGACCCTCCCTCCCAGGAATCCATCCCCAGCAGCTGCCCAGTCGTGGACACCCAAGAGAAAGAAACACAGTGCCTTGTTGGGTTTCCTGCGGCCACCAAGAACATCTCAACTCCCACGTCCCCTGCGTGTGGGGGTACAGAGGGGCACAGCTTTCCCCGGAGACTCATCAGGGGATCGGGGTCAGGTCGGCACTGACTGCAAAACCAGGCCCGGGAGCCAGTGTGTGCTGGGCAGCGGCGACCCCCGCCCCACTGCTCCGAGGTCTCCTGGGCTGTGTGTGTGTGTCCTCTCTCCCTCCCTCTCCTGCAGCAGCCATCAGTCGTGTCGCTCATTTCAGTGCCAGCCAGTCCGCAATGCCAACTGTCACACCTCGGAGAACTGCGCAGGCACAAGGGACGCAGGGATGACGGTGCCCTTCCCAGGTGCTAGGCAGTCACTGCAGCTCCCAGTCTTCCCCCAGGTTTATGAGGGAGGGTTTTTGAACACCCAGGCCACACCGCGGGTGTCTACCTTTTTCTGACCAAGGGAGAGGCGGCCATTTCTCAGACAGGGTTCTTGCTGTTTCCACTGGACACCCCAAGAACTGATGCGGCCAAACCGGGGAGTTAAATCAAGGAGACTGGCGCCCTGAGAAGGCGCAGTTGTCCTTCTGCTGACAGGCGACTTCTGCTGATTTTCAGTGTCTCCCAGAGGTTCTGGCACCCGCTCCGGCACATGCCTCCTCGTGGCTCACCCATGCTTCATTGGGGGGTGGGGGAGGCCATGAGACGCGGGGCCCAGGAAACCGGTGCCGTCCTAATGCTGCGGTCGGTCCTGGTCACGGGCACTTCCCTTCAGCTCCTTGAAAATTTTTTTAATGAAAGAAGGAGTCAGATCCTAGTCCTCAGGGGTTTGTACTGGAAGAGACACTGTGATAAGCACTCGGCACACAGACCTGCTGGGCTGGGAGTGTCGCTCCTCCCAACAGGCAGACTCGGAGATGCAACACAACCCATCTTGTTGGCTGATGTCCCAGCGGTTTGATGCTCCTCCACCCCATGCCGGACCCTGTGGGCTTACACGAGGGTGGTAAGGAGGCCCCTCCGGTCCCCACGTACCTTCACCTGCACTGGGATGGAGCCCTGCTCATAGCTCGGCCAGCTCATGGAGGACAGAGAGCCTTCCTTTAGAAATACGGTCCTGCACAGCCCCTGGGGACTCGGCAGGGACGCAGCACATGCTGACTGGACTGGGGAATGAGTAACCAGTTACAAAAGGGGAGCTCAGGGTGTCAGGCACCGCCCAAGGAGCTGGAGATGGCATCAGTCAAGACAGACAGATACCAAGAGACCCAGAGACACAAACACGCAGAAAGCTGGGGGCCGTGGCCCAGGACAGCAGGCAGGCCAGCTTGCCAAGCAGGTGCTGGGCAGAGAGGCTGGACCACAGTGACTATGAGAGCCTGCACGCCGCACAGAAACCTTGGAAATAAGCTCAACTTCTCAGGGACCAGCCGAGAAGGGAGGTGACTTGCCCCAGTCTCCCGGCTGAGACCTGCAGGTGCAGGCGGAGAAGAAACGCTGGAGTGAGAGGGGAGGCCTGGAGAGGAGCTGCCCTTCACTGGAGGGCCTGGGCGCCGCAGGAGATAGCGTGACCCATTCCTGGCATAGTGGTAAGAAGCACATCTCCCGCGTGCCTGCTCTGCAAGCCCTGGGTGTTTAAATCAGATCACCCATGACAAGGATGCAGGGGTCTGAAATGGAGTCCGACTTGTTTCACGAAGACCTGGGGCACAGTATCCATGGAGAGACACGCTGAGACATGAGCCCCGCACCGTGTCCAGAGCCAGTCTGCTCACCCGGGCATCCCGCCTGAGCAGGACCATGCATGGGAAAGACTTAGGGGCAGGGCCATAGGGTAAGAAGGCTCTGGAAGACAGAGTCGGGGAGGGCAGGAGACGGGTTGCTAGAAAGATGATGAACAGAGACGCCGAGGCATTGCCTCTAATCGCCAGGAACTGCCCAGCGGACCAGGCTGGCCCCAATCCGGCGACCTTACACTTTCTCCCACAGTTCGTGCTGCTGGTCAGAGGGGAGAGTGTCCTGCTGTGGCCTGGATTCAGGACAGCATTCCCACCAGGCTTGGGGCTGAAGAGACGGGAGGGAGGGCCTTCCCAAAGCAGCTGGGCCCTGACGGTCTCTCAGGGCCTGCCCTGAAAGAAACCTGTGAGCAGGACCCACAGAAGGTGGCCCGCCTCACAAACCACCCCACAGCTCCACCAGGACAGGGGCCTCAGGCATCCTGGGGGCGCTTCTGTTCTAGAACCAGACCCCTGGGGTTACAGCACCAGTCTCCTTTCTCATTGGCTAGACCAGACCAGAGAGAAATCACAGTAGTCATTTGTTTGCTTTTAAAGGAAAGGTGCAGGCAGGAATGAAGGCAGTGAGCAGGCAGACAGGAAGGAAGAGAGAGGAGGAAGAAGCATTTTCATTTATTTATTTAGCTATTCACTTTAGTGGTTTTCCCCGGGGCCCCAGGCCACAAACCCGGGACTTTGGGTTTCTGTGGTCTCTGCTGTGGCCACCAGACTTACTCCCTGAGTCACCAGTATGTGCCCACAAAAGAAAGAGACAGGCAGGAGGGAGAAAGGTGTGCCTAGCGATACCCAGTGCTTTAGAGACAGACCAGGCTGAGAATTTTGGCTCCCGGGCCCACAAAGCAGTGGGACAGCTCAGAATCTACACTCCTCGAGAAAATGGGGCCCACACTGGCGTGTCCTGGTGGCTTAGCAGATAAGTCTGCTGGGTGTAATCCACACACATCCCAAGGACTCAGGTTCAAGACCCAGGGCCAAGAGAAACAATCAAGATGAACAACTAAATAAAATAAATAAATGTTTCTTCCTCCTCTCAAACAAAAAAAAGGGTCCCACTGTGCAGTCAGGGAAGACTAGAGGGAGAACTTCTGCAAAGGCCTTCCCCAGAGCAGGCCCTCGGTAAAAGGAGACTCCCGGTGCATGGCTCCGCTCTCCTTGCAGCCTGAGAGGTCATTAAAAAATGAAATGAGCTGAGTAAAGTCTAACATTTTCCTTCTTCAAATGACAAACCTTCCACGTTTAGAGTTAAGCTCCTTTCTGTTTGGCTGTGTCCACACAACCCCTCAGGGAAGGGTCAGCAAAGGTCCAATGTCAATCAAAGCCCAGTTGCTGAGTCCCGGGAACTGTCCCCTAGGGAGGAGGCTGGAGACAGTGCCCTGGGAACAGCAGAACGGACCCTCGAAGACACAGAAATTCTGGGCCCCGGCACATATGCTTTCCAAGAGAGTCACGCTGAATCAGACAAGCTGTCAGGGGGGCCCTGCCTGTAAAGAGCACCTGGCCTCGGTGAAGAAGCAGGGCTGTGGGAAGCGGTCAGCTGAAGAGCTGAGCCAAGAAACTGCAGTCGCCTGCTCCAGCACCTGCAGGCTCCATGCGGCTTAGAGCTGCTTCCACGGACAGACAAGAGGTAGGTGAATGGGAAAAGACATAACACTGCATGGGCATAGGTGGTGATTCTCAAAGTGAGGAAGACAAAAAAATCCTCACAAAGACACTGCTTTGCATGTCCCCCTTGGACTCCTCATTAATGCTTACAAGCCCAGACACAGGTCTCAAATCCCCAAACCCAGAAAGGGCACAGCCCGTGGTTACAGCTGGCAGGGGTTAGACATGAGCCCTGGTCCCATCCCCCAAGGTTCAGATCAGAGTCAGGACCCCAGCACCATGGGGGTGGGGGCTGGAGCTGACTCCTGGGCTTGGATTCCTCAGGACAGAGCTACCCTCCAGAGGAGCCTGCTGCCCCCTCCCAGCTCCCTGCACTCACTCCCCAGAGTGGCACCTCGTCCCAGTTGCTCTTTAAAAGCTGGATTAGCTGCGATTTCAGAGAGGTCACGCTGGCTCATGACTTTGGAATGCACTTCCGACTTTCACGGAACAGTACTTGATGTGGAGGCAGGCAGGCACGGGCACTAAGAAAATCTGGCGGCCCTCTCCCCTGTCCACAGGACACTGGACAAGTCCCAAAGGAGGGTGGGGCAGGAGGAGGTGGGGACAGAGCTAGACTCCAGCAGACTGGAGCAAGGGAAGATGTCGAATGGTTGTGTGCCCAGACTTGGGGTCCGGGTCCCTCTGCGGCCAGTCTCCACGTTCAGGATGTTCTGGCAGCTTAATCCGCACCGCACAGCCTCGCCTCCCTCCTCCAAATTACAACTGCCCTTCCTTACGGGGCTGCCAGGCGGGCACAGAAAGACAGTCCGTGCAAAATGCACAGCAGACCCTTGCCCACAGGACACGCTCAATAATTGCTGGCTTGTCCCCACTCCCAGCGGCGCAGTGCCTGGAAGTCAGCCCACGTGGTCTCCCAATGGCCAAAAGAACACACCTGAAAGACAGCACATTCCCTGTGCTTCCAGAAATGAAAAGGAGTCTCCTATTTTCCAAATGAGTGAAGGATGAGAAAGAAAGCGTGATCCCTGGGACTTGCTCCAGCCAACAAATTATGGTGAAAGGAAGGGGCCATCACTCCCTGATGTCGTGTGGTGCAGGCGATGGCTCCCACATCTGGGTTGCTTCATCTGACCTAAGACTCTCGCACAGTCGTTCTCGCGCTCTTCTGCCTGCCTCGAAGAAACAAGCTGCCATGTGTACTGCCAGCGGGAAGGACCGTCGCGGGAGGGAACTGTAGGGGGGAACCTGGCGAAGGAAAGCCACTGTCAGCACACAGAGCCTCAGCCCCCGAGCTCCAAGGAAAGGCAAACTGCCCGCAACTGGAGAGAGCCTGGAAGTGGACGAGAATGCAGGGCGGCGACACCCGGATGCAGCCAGACAAGGTGACCAGTCCGCTCGGCCACGTCCAGAGCTGTGAGAACATAGATGTGTGTTGTGTTTTCTCACTTTGTGGAACAACAGAAAACTAACACACATGGAGGGATCCAGAGGGGACGATGCTAAGTGAAACAAATCCAAAGAAGATTGAGACCAGAAAGTCAACCCTTAGACACTTGCAATAGAACTGAGGTGACCAACAGGGACTGGGGCGGGCAGGGACAAGTGGTGGCTGAGCCCACTGGACCGTGGGGAAGGACACCTGGTGATATGGTGGAGGGAGGGCGTGTTGACATATGTCTAAGGAATGGGGAACCTGTACATGTGAGTTTATTTTACTATGTAAAATCAAAGTTGATGCGATAAGATAAAGCTAATATAGTAAAAGAAAAAAAAGTATTGGTGTCCCCTGGTGGAGCAGTGGTTGGGCCAATCACTTCCTAGGGAGTGCAGGCCACATACCCCTGGGTATGAGCCAGGTCGGGGTTGGGGGGAAACAACCAGTGTGAACAACTAAATAAAAATAAAATGCCTCTCCCTTCTCTCTCTTCCTGCCTGCCTGCCTACGTGCTTTCTTTCCTGCCTGCAACTTTCCTTAAAGAAAATGTCCTTGAGTTAGTTCTAGGTGCCAACCCTCTCAGGCAGTGGGCATCTTCAGGAGTCTGCACAGAGGAGCACACTGGTCTGAACCTGCCCAGATTTCATCTAGAACCTTCAGGGGCTCCCACCCAGGGCCAGAGGCAGGTCAATCTTGGGACATCGCAGATGCTCCAGGGCTGACGCCTGCCTCTCCTTATCCTGGCCTCACCCGGGGCAGGTGAGCTGGAGCAGCCACACAGCCACCCAGAGCAGGGCCGGCGCCTCCACGCGCAGACGGCCACAGATCCCAGCAGGGATAGGGCGCTGTTGCTCTGCTCTCACGTGTCTGGTTCCTGGAACACACGTAAGGGCCAGAAGTGGGACAGAGGCTACTCTTGACCCCACGGCTCCAGCGACCTGGATGCCATCTCACAGAGCATCTCCTGTAACTCGGACGGCCTGGGGGTGGCAGGACTTTTCCCTCAGGTGAGACCTTTAGAAAGGAAAACAGTCAAGCAAGGGTTGCAGGCCAGGCCTCCTGACGCCTTCCGTTAACATTCTCAGCCAAAGGTCAAGGATGGTATCACATGAAAAGTTTCCGCATTTCTCTAGCGATTGAGGTATTTTCAACCAGTGGTAATTTTACTGTAGCAGGGAAGGGGCGTCGATGTTTTATCGTTGAAACAGCATCTTGGGCTGGAATTGGGTAGGGTCTTCTCGGCACAGCCACATTATGTGGCTGTGGCTTGAAAAGCTACAAAGAAGGACAGTTCACAAGAGCCAAGACACCGGGACACCTAACACTGCCGACAGATGGCCGGATGGAGAAGCCACGGGGCAGATGCACATGGAGCTGAAGCAACTGCCAAACAAGACAAAATTGTGCCCTTTCCAACAAGTTGGATGGAACTGGAGGGGATCGTGCAAACCGCAACAAGCCAGAAAGAAAAAGAGAAGCACAGGATAGTTGTACATATATGTCAAATACAGGCGTGCCTGCTGGCGCAGTGCTTGGGTCAGTTGCCGCCCAAGGAGCAGGCTGCAAACCCCTGGTTTGAGTCCCAGGCTCGGGGAGAAACAATCAGTGTGAACAACTAAAATAAAAAGATAAAGTAAAGTTGCTTCTTCCTCCTCTGTCTTCTGCCTGCCTGTCTACTTGTCATCATTCCTGCCTGTACCTTTCCTTTAAAATAATACAAAAAAAATAAAACAAAACAAAGGAACAGGCAAAACACATCACCATTCACAGGATGCCAGATGGCAGTTTACCCAGGCAGGGGGACAAGAAAGGAAGGAGTTAGTACAGTGCGGTGACGGGCACTGGGACTCTGCTGGTGGGTATGGTATGACATGTACACAGACTGAGGTTTGAATTCAATATTCGAGAAAAACATATAGCAATGGAAACTAAAGACATTTTTTTAAAAATACCACCACCAACAAAAGCAGCAAAGAGCTGACCCTGATGACTTCCCTGGATGATAGGTGTCCTGCCCACACTGATGGCAGTCAAACAAGCTTGGAGACAGGTCGTACTCGGACTCCGAGACAGAGGTCCAACACATCCGGCTCCTAGAGCATCACGTTGCCCTACAGTGGAAGCAGCAGACAGTACGGCTTCTTGCACCCCATGGATCTGTTGCCAGTGCCCGACCTAGTGATTCAGGGTTGGGAGGGACCAGGGCTCAGAAATGGCTCCAGACCCAGAACCAGAACCACCTGTCAGAGGTCACTTTTCCCAGTCTGCAAACAGGAGCTAGAATGCAATGCTTCCCCAAACTCTTCCACCCTATGACCTGGATGGCCTGGTGAGACACTGGGGTGCAGGTGGGACCCCCTCTCTTCCTGCAGGTGTACTTGATCATAAATGACCACTTCCCCTCCTCCGTGAGCAAGCCCTGGCTCTGCCACCCAGCCAGCAGAAGGGCTGCCCTATGTGCTGACGCCCGCCAGAATGCTGATCCGTATCTCCTGCAGTGGAGGTTGATTTCCAAACTCCCAGGCACCCTGGGGAGCCCCTCTCCCAAGACCCATTCCTCTCAGCTTTGCTCTCACTCCTTGCAGAAGACAGACAGGGCCTGGTTACTCAATCTGCGTGCACAGAGATCTTGAAGGTAGTTAAGCCTACGGAATTAATTCGGCATCTCACCCTCCAGGCTCGCTGCCTCCAGCCACTGGACAGGAGGAGACAGGAGGAAGATGTACTCTAGCCATTTTGGCGCTCCTGGCAAACAGGACGTTTGCTCCAGCACTGTCTGGATCTCTGGCAAACGATAAGAACCAAAGTGCTGGCGTCCTGTGGCACCAACCTGCACTGGGGCTCTGTGCATCTCTGCATTTAATCATCACCAAGACCCAGGAGAGGCTCACATTTCCCAAGGGAGGGCACTCCAGGCACACTGAGTCACTTTCTCAAGGGCCCATAGCTGAGGAGTGGAAGTAGGAGGTTCCCCAAGCTGAAGAGGATGTTTGCAGACATTCTGAGAGCTCCCAGAGCTTATGTCAAGGATGCAGGACAGAGAGCAGCTCCATGGTGACCTCACTTTGCCTCCAATCAGCAAATATCAGCTGAGCACCTGTACTGAGGGATGAGGGGTAGAGCTCATTCTGCCACCCGCTGCGCTCCTGCCGGGAAAGGGCCGGGCGCTGGGTTGGTGTCTGTCTTAGGACTCCTTCCTGGCCTCTTCTGAGTCTCTAGTGACGCCCTGCAAAGCTTGGCAGGTGCCTCCCTGGAGGTGCCTCTGCTGTCACATGACCACCTCGCTGCGCTGTGACACAGCCTTCTCCCTGTCTGTGTTCTCCCTCCCCTGGATTTCGGGCCCCTCCTCCTGTTCCATACGACCTCGTCTGCAAAGACCCTATGTCCAGAGGACACCACGTGCTGAGCTGCTGGCAGACCTCAGCTCTGGGGGACGTCATTGCAGCCGGCACAGGGCCTGCTGGGAGCTCTCATGACACCGTCAAAGCTGGTCTTCTCGGACTTCCAGGTCCTGGAATTGTAGGGAGCAGTGCAGCTTGAGGCATCAAGCTCTCAAGAAAGCAGGAGGGAGAAAGTCCAACAGAAAACAGTTGGCATTGTTGACCGTCGCCTCTGTTCCCCTGATTTGCGGTGTTAGTCAGACGCGCTCAATAATGAGCCTTCAATCGTGAAGACTTGGCAGCTTTAGCAGGTTCTGTTATTTAATAACCGAGAAGAGCGTCAGCATCATGGGGCGCTAATGACCGCTTAAGCTCGTCACCGTAGCAGGAGCCCAAACCCTGCAGATACTTCCAGAACCTAGAACCTCACGATCATCTCAGCCATCGACACTGTCCCAAGCTGCTGATCACCACCTCACTCCAGCAGAAGCAGGTCCCTGAGACCAAAAGCGGCACTGAACACTCAGCTGACCATGGGTGTGCCTGGGGGGAATTTCAGATCATTCTTAAAGTTGAGCAAATCTTTCCAAAGAAAGAAGATGTCACCAAAGAAAAAAAGGGGAAGAGGATGCAAAGTTATATAAGAAGACATGTGCTGGGTGCACCCTGGTAGAGTAGGGGTTAGGTCCACTAGCTCTGGCCGAGTGCAGTTCACATATATCCCAAGGCCCCAGGTTCGAGTCCCAGGGTGGGGGGAACAACCAAGCTGTACAACCAGATGAATAGAGGAGTTTCTTCCTCCTCTCTCAACCTGTCTGCCTCTTTCCTTTAAAAATAAAAGGGGGATGAGTTGTAGGGGGGATGCTAATGACTGAAATGCTAGGAAACTGGATCAATAAGCTGCCATGTACCCATACAAAGAGATGCCCTGTTCGTATCATGAAACTCGGTCCCAAATCTGAAAATGCAGAGTACTTCCCAGCTGGGCAGGGAACCAACACGCTACTGGGCTGTGCAGGCAGAGGCCCCGGGCTGTCCACCTGTCACCCGAAGTCTGCACCTAGCTGGACCCTGCAGGGCTGCCGTGGGAGTCAATTAAATGAGTTAATATTTGCCAAGGACTTAGAGCAGAGACCTAGTTCACAACAAATGTCTGTAAGTGTTTGTTACACCAAGTAAATATTTATAATAGGGGATAAAAAGCATTTTAAAAGTCAAGGGAGAAAATGGTTGCTGGAGGAGGTCAGACAAATCCCCAAGAGCCCAAATATAATGCCACCAGGGCTGAGCTGCGGCCCCTTGTAATGCTTGGCAGTGGACTTAGGCCCAGGAAAGACATTCTTCAGACTCACCGGGATGCAGCAGACTGATTTCATTTGATGGGCGATCATCTACATTCAAAGAGATACCCCAGGGACAACAACGCAGAGAGCTCCTGTTACGGTCTTAGAACTGGCCTGTCCTTGCTCCCCCACCTCCTCCAGCCCCTACCTCCCCTGGCACCCACAGCTCAGTCAGACAGCCCATCTTCAGAGCTGGCCTCAAAGTTCACTTTTCACTGGAGCTCAGGCCAGCCCACAGGGCATTACCACCCCAAGGCCGGCCTTCGTCAGAGCAGGAAATGAGAGGGCAGCACAGGGAAGTGTCCTTCGCAACAGTTCACTGCCTGCCAGGGGTCTGCCAGGGCCACCCCAGGACACCACAGAGCAATGCGCTCCTCTAGACCCTGGATAATGACCTGGCACCCAAAAAATTCCTCACCTGGGCTTCTCCAATTGGGGGAGGGGCAGGTGGGGGTTCCAGGTGGAGAGGTTCCGCACATGAAGGGCTGCCAGACTGAAGTCTGGGCCCCATCCTGCTCCACTTCCCAGGCAACTGTGCCCTCCCTGGCATCTTCCCCAAAACTTGACCTGTCTGAGGCCAAACACAAGCCTGGGCAGCATCCCCAGCCATTCCTCACATTCTGGGTGACGGAGCTGCAGGGCCCCAGGCAGTTCCCAAACAGGACTGGGGAGGTCACCTGAGGCCAGCTGGCCAGGCCCCATGCACACACTGCTTGGTGAGGCCTCACCTTCCACGGGAGGCCCGTGAGCTATCAGACAGCTCATGACTACAGACAGGGGCACTGTCTGGACTTGAGTTTAAAG
>RJWH01005270.1:0-81181 GCA_004363575.1 Solenodon paradoxus | reverse complement strand
CTTATCTTATTGCTTTGTTGGCTTTGAATTCTTTCTTCAAACCTTATTTTTACATAACCCCTGGCCCTTGACTAAATTGTTCACATTATCTTGCATTACATTCTTGTCTTCTGGCTTTTAGACATTATAGGTGGCTTATTCTATTTTTTCTCTCCTCATTCTCCTACATTTAGTCTTGAAATTGCTGGTGCTGACTCATAGGCCTTCTCTCTTATTCATTGCTGTCCATGACCTTGCAGTATATCTATACTCCATTATGCATTATCAAAGTGGAACAAAGTCTTTTTTTTCTTTAATTGTTATCAATTTCAGTTAAATTTCCGATGCTTTGAATGTTTTGGGTTTGTGTCATATTAAAATATTAGGCTCCAATAAAGTTTTTATTTTTATAACATTAGAACATTAAAGTCAGAAACTGCATTGCTTTGACAGAATTTACCATTTGCAGTACATAGAATCAGTTTTTACTTAGCCTTTCTTTATTACACATTCATGAGGACACATAGAAGCTAGACTGGGTAGCGCAATTTATATGTAACAAACTTAATTACAAAAACTGACCTATTTTTGTCCTGTGTGCACCTTTCCTTTATATAAAAAAAAAAAAAGACCTCTTTTCATTCTGACAGCCTAGCTGGCAGAAATTTTCAATTGAAAACACTCTTTGTCTATACCACTTAGTTTATGTGTTCTTCCTTTAGCTGTTATTTCTTTACATGGATAATTTCTCTTCCAATGCACCATCTAAGCTCCAGACTATCTTTGTATCCCTGACATCTAGCATATTCTATTTTATATGATAGCAATCAACCATAAAAATAAATGTAAGGTTTGGGTTTAGCCCTGTTGATGAAGGCAGTCAAAAGATTTACCTGCTGACCTGGGAGCTGGACCCCTGAAATTAGAAGCCCCACACTACCACCACCACCCCTTGAGAATATGCATTTTACTTATTTTCTCTACTCCCAACAGTTGCCCAAAGACGTATCCCTGATACAAGATGTGTTGCAAAGAATATTTGAAAGGTGTATCTGATTAAGCTGGGTTAAAGTCTCTATGTTTATAAAGATTTCAGATTTGAGGGGCAGGTGCAGGAAAACTCTTGTCTGTGACTGCATAAGGCACAGCCTCTAAGTTGCTTATTAAAACTGTCACCCATCAATATGAAGGGTCTTCCTTTTTCTTGGGTCTTCCCTTGCCTTCTGTGTATGGGGGCCAGTTTCAGATTACTCTTGGGTTATAAATAGCAGAAGTCATTCCGAGGAACTGAAAGAAGATACACTATCAAGGAAACACTGAAGAGAAGTGAATAGATTCATATAAACCCTCTAGTTGGCTTTTCCCTTAAACTCACAAACGAAATAATTCAGCAAGGATAAAAGTAATGATAAAAAATATTTTTCCAGATATGAAACTTTACCCTTTCTTAGTAGTTTGCCACCCTTATGATTGATTCATGTGTTTTGCAGAGCAGTTCACATATGCTAAGCTCTTATACCTCAGCAACCAGCATACTATAGATTTAATGTAAAATCATCATGTGTTTATGTTTTCATGTAATTTCCCCTTTCTGTCAGCAGTTATTAGTGTAGAATATACATTGCTGATTTAATACAAGTACCATCTTGCACTTCCTTTTACTATATAGTAACTTTAATTTTACACATTAAAATAGACTCATATATATAAGTTCCCCATGTGTGCAGTTTCTCCATTGCTCAGATGTATGTTGTCAGCCCTCCACCAAATAACTAAGTGTTCTTCACCATTCTCCAGTGGATTATGCCATCCTCGTCCACTAAGCCCTCCAGTACCATTCCCTACTGGCAACCTCAGTTCTAACTTCCTTTTACTATGGAATAACTGTTCTAGGTAAACCACTTACTTGTTAAAATATGTCCATTGTGTGTATGTAAAAAAAATGCACATAGCTCTTATTTTATATATGTTTTATTGTTTCTCTTCATGGTAAACCGACAGAGAATTCACATTTGTAACAGATGTGTGTTTGATATTCAATATATTTAAAAATTACTATATAAGGTACATTATATGTTTTAGTTGATACCTTAATGTTCCACATATTTCAATATAGTGCAAGTGTTTTGGATATACTTTGAACTTTGATGCCAACCTAAAAGCATATCAGCCGTTAGTATAGAAAAAGAGCCATGCACAAGACACACATAAGAGCCAATTGCACACAGGGTGTGATATGAGCAACACTGATTGCAGAACTCTCCATCAGAAATACTGAGAACAGACTTTGGAGCCAGATAGACCAGAAAGCGAAAGCTTCTATTTGAATTTATTTATTGTATATATTCAAATCATACTCGCTCTTTCTGAACCTTAGTCTCATTGCTAAAGTGGAAGAAAATAATATATTTCATAGTTGAGAAATAATGTAACAACCAAACAAGTATTCAGAAAAGTTATTTGTACCCTCTTCTCTTCCTACTTTCCTATTATAATAACTAAAATTCCCTAATTATATATTCATATTATTGTTGGGGTGATAATATTACAGACAGTCTCTCTTAAGAGTATAATATCCTTAGAAAGCACAACCTATTAAATAATTATATGTTAGCATTTCAGATATTACTTCAGGGTTCTTTGAGAGAGTAGAACCAGATAATTCTGGGGAGGAAGATATCACTGGTAATTTGAGCACAGTAATTGCTTCTAGAAATGGACAAAACCCAGCAGGACATTACAATTACGGGATGTAGGCAATATGGGTACTCAAAGATAGAGGACAGAGCACTCAAGAAGAAAAAGTGAATAAAGAAGGCTCAGCAAGGATGAACTCAACTGCTTCTAAAGTTTTCTAAGATTAAGCACTAGTAGAAGGCAATGTTCCCAACTTATAAAGCTGTTCAAATCATTGATACAGATGACTGAAAATAATAATAAAACACATTATGGTTTAGGCATGTATCTATGCACCTCATACTTGTAACTCATTTATTGCTCATGATAATTCTAAAAGGTAGGATATACTATCGTATTCATTTTGCAGATGAGGAATCAAGGCGCAGGGAATTTGGAGCTTGACTAAACATACAACTAGTAAATGGAAATGTCAGGATTTAAATCTAAGCCATCATCGTCCAGAGCCCATAAACTTAGGTTGACAGGCACTCTCATTGTTTTGATATCTCAAATATGAATTAGCATCTTTGATTCTGTATTCTGGAGGAATAAATAATCAGTATATTAGGAAGATAAACAGACTGGGAAGCAAGAGAACTGGGTTCTAGCTGATATCTACTGGCTACAGGAATCTTAGGTAATTCTCTGCCCTCTGGACCTCATTTTCCTGATTGGTCAGTTGATGTGATTGAAGTAAATAATTTTAAGAATCCTTTCAATTCTGACTCACTGAAACACTATTAGAATTATTTATTTTGATTTTATTCAGAATTGTATGATGTATTAACTCAGAAAGTGTTTTATGTATATTAGATAACAATGATCTTAATCTTTTTTATTAGTAGCCAAGGAATTTTAGTAAGACCTGTGTTTATTTGAACTTTGGAATATATATTATGATAAGCACATGCTATTGATCTTGATTACGATGAAAACACATTGAATTTGTATTCCAGAATTCTCTTAACTTCCGTATCATTTTTTTCAGTGAAGAAAAGTGTCATGTCATGTTTATTTAACTAAACGTGTATACGTATAGATGTACGTAGGTATGTATTTATGTATGCATGTATGTATTTTTAAATGGTTCATTCACCAAAAGAAGTTGTCTCCAACCATAATGTGTAATGTAAAGTATATTCCTCTCCACTTAACAAAGGTAACTATAAATAATCTGCCATGCATTTAATGAAAAGCTTTTTTTTCCTAGCAGAATCTTAAATGGCATTTTTGGCATCATGTGTTTCATGAAATGACAGTCTTTTCAGCTTCATTTCTATTCTTTAGCCACATTTTATGTGTTCAAAGTGAAAAGTTATGCTTTAGATTGATGTAGGACTAGGTACATTTGATTGAACAACTGAACTAATGCAGCAGCATTTTCATTTGACACAGACATATAACTTTATCAGTGTTTATCAGCTGCAGTACCCAGCTTTAACCTTCTGGCTTTAAAGATCATTTCTCAAAATGAAGCTGCCAAGTTTTCCCAAGTTCACCTTCTAGAATTTTCAGTCAAAGCAGAAGAACAAAAATTGGTATTAAAGTGCATCCCTAAGAAGAAATCCAGACACTGATTTATCTTTCTCCTCTGGGTCTCACAGCATTTTGCTTGTATTATTAAAGCACTGTTTCATGTTGCTTCGCATTCAAGTTATCTGTACACATGTTCATCTTCTCCATTAACCCAAGTTCCTTGTGAAAAAGAACTGCTTACCTTAGTGAATGTCTTCATAGTGCCTAGCACAGTACAAAGCACAATATAGGTATAAAATGCATGATACCTAAATGAATTGAGCTTGTGAAATCTAAGAAACTGTTCAGGAAAATTCCTTCTATTGAATTCAGTGTAATTCTGACTCATAAGCCTAATTTCACAGAATAGTAATTTTCTGCCAAAATAAAAAAAAATATTGTACACCCTGGGGAGGCAATCTGAAACCAGGCTTTATTGTATTTTTAGCAGTCTACCCTCTTGCTGTCATATAAGTGCTGTTTGCTTTCTGAAAACATATAGAGGGAAAATGCTAAACCTGATTGTCTAGGGCATATTGGCAACTGCCCAGGGCATATCCTCCCTGTCCCCAATTATTCATATTAATGATGAGAACAATGGAAGTTCCTCGTTTTAAGACTTCAAAGCATATCTGAGACTTCAGCAGTGCCAACATTCAGAGAAGACACTTTTCTCCCACTTTTATGTAAAGCTTCAGCATTTGGAGTTGCTATAGAATGCATCATTTTATCTCCTCAGCCTAGGAAATAGGTGAAATAAGGCTAAAAGAGTTTGAGGTTGTCCAGCAATAAGAAAATCTGCTACAGCCCTGTGAATGATAGTTTCATTAGATAATATTTAGTGTAGCATGAGTGTGCATATGGAAGGCTGTTTGTTATGGGTTGATTTGTGAGCCTCTGAGAATGATGTATTATAGTCCTCAGCCTCAGTTTCTCAGAACATGACTTTATTTGAAGATTTGCTATTATAGAGGTAATCAAGTAAAAATGAAGTCACTAGGATGGGCTCTAACCTAATACGACTAGTGCCATTATAAAAATGGGAAGTTTGACACAGAGGCAGACAAGGTGAAGATGATGAGCATCTACAAGCCAAAGAGGGAAGACTAAGATAGGACAGATCATTTTCTCTTGTCCCTCAAAGGAAGTGATCAGGTTTATGCCTGGATTTCAGATGTCTAGCCTTCAGAACTGTGAAACAATACATTCCTATAATTTAAACCACCTAATCTGTGGTACTTTGTCTCAGAACCAGTCCTAACAAACTAATAAATGGCTCTATTCCAGAAATTCAGAAAGCTGGAAGTAGAAGATACCTTTAAAGATCATTGACTCTGGCTCCTACTTTGAACCTGGTTAATGCTCAGAGATGTTCACCAAAGTGTGGTTCTATGATTAAGTATAAAAAACCAATAGTGTGTATAGTCTCAAGAAAATAGTCCAGTGTTCTTTCCCTGTCAAGAAGTGCTTTTTTAAAGGTTTAGGATATGTAACTGGACTTTCCCCAGATTTGCTGCCTTTTATTTGACAAAGGAAAATTCTATTAAAAATGGGCAATGTGATTTGATTTACACATACTTGTAAAATCAGAATCATACAAAGTAACACATCTATCACCTCACATAGCTGCCATTGTGTGTGTGTGTAAGACAGAAACACTTGAGATCTACTTACTTAAGAAATTTTAAGTAAATTATATAGTATTATTAGCTATTGTCATCATTCTGCACATTAGATCTCCAGAACTTATTCATATTAAACTGAAAATTTGTGCCTTTAACGAATAACTTCTCACCCTGCACCCAAGTTCCTGCTAACTAACCACCATTCTGTGTAAGTTCCTATTCTATGAGTTCAACATTTTTAGATTTCATGTATAGGAGAAATCACAAGGTATTTTTCTTTTTCTGATTTTTTTCAAGGTAGCTTAATACTGTCCATCTCTATCCACGATGTCGAAAATGGCAAGATTTTCATGTCTTGGCTATAGTGAATAATGTTGCAATAAACCTGGAGGTGCTTATAGCATTTTTGAGATCCTAATTTTGTTTTCTTTGGCTATAGACCCAGAAATGGGGTTGCTGGACCATGTAGTAGCTCTCCTCTTAATTTTTTGAGGAACCTCCATAATCTTTTTCCATAGTGGATGCACCAATTTACACTTACTCCAACAGTGCACAATGGTTTTACTTCCTCCACATCCTAATCAATCCTTGCTATCTCTTATATTTTTGATGATAGAGATTGCAACAAATTGTGAGGTGATATCTAATTGTGGCCTTGATTTTCCTTTCCCTGATAACTTAGAAGATTAAGAACCTTTTTATGTACCTGTTGGCTATTTATATATGTTCTTTTGAGAAATATCAATTCAGGTCTGTTTGTTCATTTAAAAATCAGAATATTTCATAGCTACTGAGTTGGAGGAGTTCTTTACGCATTTTGTTTGTTAATGCCTTATCAGATGATTTGCAAATATTTTTTCCTATTTTTGATGTTGTGTGTAATTCTGTGGATTGTTTCCTTTGCTGCACAGAAACATGTTAGTTTGGTATAGTCTCATGTGGCTATTGTTGCTTTTTATTTCTGAACTGTTGATATCATATCCAGAAAAGCATTACCATATCCAATGTCAATAAGCGTTTCCTGAACTTTTTAAGATTGTTAGCGTTTCAGGTCTTAAACACTTAAGTCTTCAGTCAATTTTGAGTTACCTTTGGTCTATAGTGTGAGATAAGGGTCCAATTTCATTCTTTTGTGCAGAGATGTCCAGGTTTCCCAATATCATTTATTGAAGAAACTGTTGTTGATTGTATTTTAAACCAGAAATTTTTAAACAAAAGATATGTGTGTATATATATAAAATGAAAATAGCTTCAGAAGTTTAACTTTGTACACCTGGTACACATCTCTTCTCCCACCTCTACTTAAATCAATACTAGGAGTCAGTGGGAACCTGCTCTTGCTCTTTAGAGTTGGCAGAGCAAATCTCACCTCCACAAGCAGCCTTGAGCAGTGAAAGAGAGAAACTCCTCAGCCTTCACTGTTCTAATGAAGGATAGGGATAGCAGGTCTGTGGAAGGAGTTTCGACAGAAGAATAAAGGCCTGTTGGCAGGGGTTCCTACACATAGTAACTATGGCAGTGGTGATAATAGAAGTGTCAACATTGCTGACAGAGAGGAATGAGCAAGGTGTCCACTCAGCATAGTGAGGTTTCCTGTATACGTGACTAATTCACAGATAGAACGTATGTGGATAAAGAGAGACATTGAATCTGAAATCGATTTCTTTAATAACTTTGTAATTTTGGATAAGCTACTCAAACTCTTTATGCCTCAGTTTACACGTTAGTAAAATGAGGATAATGATGATTCTTTCAGAGGATTTTGTAGACATTGTTCTATGACAGTGCTTATCTCATTACTAGCACATAGGTGGCATCCAGTTAATGCCCCTCATGTAAAGTCTATACTTTTCAACTTGAGAGTATCATATGGAAAAGAATCAATGACCTCGCACAAATTAAGTTAATAAAATTTTCTTTTCCTTTGTCAGTGAAGTCTTCTAAATCCACAACTTCCTTTTTCCAAATCTTCATTAATGGTATGTACAAGTCTGTGCTCCTTCCTGGCTTATAATTTATTGTTAGATCATTTTCCCTTATGTATATTTAAAATAGCATTTGAAGAGTCATAATTTTTTTCATTTTAAATATATGAGTACCTTTTTTATTTTCTAGTCCTGAAGATCATTGCTGCTCCATAACTTCTCAAATTATGAATAGTGGCTCTCTGATATTTACCTGTTCATATATGACCAAGTGGCTGTTCCAGATGAGTAGCATAATAAATTGTTATTTATTTTGTGCAATGATCTCAATAAACTAATTAACATCCGCCAACATATATAGTTTCAAAAATTATTTTACTTCTAATAAGAACGTTAAGATCTACTCTCTTAGCAACTGCACATTGTTTTCTTTTCATTGCTTCCAATTTTATTCCACATTTCCTATTACCATGATCCCCTGCAGTGTCATCCACTTTGTTGCAAAGGGCACAATTTGATCTTTTTTAGTAACTTCATTTAGGTTATATCAATGTCTTAACCTATTGTGAATTGTACTGCTATGAACAGAGGGGTGCGGATATTTTTTTCTGATAAGACTTGTTGTATTCTCTGGTTATATGCCTAGAAGTGGAATTGATGGATCAAATAATATGTCCTTTTTTTTTTTTTTCTGAGGAATCTCCATAGTGTTTCCCAGAGAGTATGCATTGATTTATAGTCCCACCAACACTGAAAAACACTTAACATTTTCTCCACACCCCCCTCCAATGTTTACTGTTTCTAGTCTTTTTGATATAGGCCATTTTCACTAGTATGAGGTGATATATAATTGTAGTTTTTATTTGCATTTCTCTGATGATGACTGAGGTAGAATATGTTTTCATGTGTCTGTAGGACATCTGTGTGTCTTCTCTAGGAAGGTATCTATTCTGTTCTTCTGCCATTTTTGAGTGGATCGGTGGCTTTTTTGTTGTTGAGGTGTGTGAGCTCTTTATACATATGTATATACGTATATACATATGTATATATATATTTCTTTTTCATTTTTGCTTATTTATTTGTTCATTTTGGGTTTTCGCCCTCTAGGTCAGGAATCCAGGTTCCTGGGCTCTACATGATTCATACCCCTGCTGCCAACTGAGTCACTAAACTACCAGGATGTGGCCCCAATTATTTTATTTATTTTTTATTGTTATTGAAAGGATGTTGCATTTCGACAATTAATTGTTTCGAGATATACATAGTGGTATTTTTACATTTATAAATAGCCTAGTAAATTTACTAATATTCTCCCCTTTTTTCTCCCTTCGTTTAATTTAATTCCCTTCATCCCATCCCTCCCCCGTCACTTTGGTACCCCCTGATTTGCTTTTTTGTCTTTCAATTCTGTGTCCATAGTTGTTCGAAATAGTGTTCTCCCTCCCTCCCTCCCTCCCTCTCTCTCTCCCTCTCTCTGTCTCTCTTTCCCTCTCTGTCTCTCTCCCCCTCCCCATTTTTAGTGTTATTTAATTTATGACATTTATTTGTTTTCCCTTTACCCATCATATGAGTGCTATCATACGATGTCTGTCCTCTTCTTCTGGCATGATTCTTCCAAGTCCATCCATTTTGCTGCAAACGGCAATATCTCTCCCTTTTGATGACTGCATAGTATTCCATAGTGTATATGTACCACATCTTCTTTATTCATTCCTCTGTTGATGGGTATTTAGGTAGTTTCCAGAACATGAAGGTGCATATATCTCTTTGGATAAATGTTTTTGTGTCATTGGGATAAATGCCCAGTAGGGGAATAACTAGATCATATGGAGTTTCCATTCTCAATCCTTTGAGGACTCTCCATAGTGCTTTCCAGAATGATTGCACCACTTTACATTCCCACCAATAGTGAATTAGAGTACCCTTTTCTCCACATCCTCTCCAGCACTTATTATTATTTCCGTTTTTTGGGATAATAACCATTCTTACTGATATGAGGTGATATCTCATCATTGTTTTGATTTGCATTTCCCTGATGACAAGAGACATAGAGCATCTTTTCATGAACCTTTTGGCCATTTGTATATTTTCCTTGGAGAAATGTCTGTTAAGGTCATTAGCCCAGTTTTTGATTGGATTGCTTGTATTTTTCTTGTCCAGTTTTTTGAATTCTTTATATATCTTAGACATTAACCTCTTATCTGAGGTGAGAGAGGCAAATCTTTTCCCATTCAGTTGGATGCCTTTTTGTTTTTATGTGAGTTTCTTTTGCTGAGTAGAAATTTTTAGTTTTATTTAATCCCACTTGTTTTGCATTTGATTTGCCTTGCAATGGGAGTTGACTTGCCAAAGAGATCTCTTAGATCTATGCCTAATAATGTTTTTGCTCCATTCTCTTCTGTGTGTTTGATGGTTTCTGGTCTTCTGTCTAGGTCTTTAATCCATTTTGAGTTAATTTTTGTGTATGGTGTTAAGTAATGGCCTAGTTTCAACCTTTTGCATGTGACTGACCATTTCTCCCAGCACCATTTATTAAAGAGGCTGTCCTTGCCCGATTGCAAGTTTTTGGCTCCATTGTCAAAAATTAGTTGTCCATATGTATGTGGATTTATTTCTGGACTTTTATTTCTGTTCCATTGATCTGTCTTTCTGTTTGTATACCAGTACCATGCTGTTTTAATTATTATTGCTTTGTAGCTTTGAGTTTGAAGTCAGGGAGCATGACGCCTCTGTTTTTTTTCTTGAAGATTGTTTTTGCTATCCTGGTTTGTTTTTTGTTCCAGATAAATTTCATTATTTTGTATTCTATGTCTGTGAAGAATGTCTTTGGAATTTTGATGGTGATAGCATTAGATCTATATATTGTCTTGGGCAGTATGGCCTTTTTGGTTATGTTGAGTCTTCTGATCCATGAGCATGGATTATCTTTCCATTTCTTTGTGTCATCTTCTATTTCTTTTAGCAATGTCCTATACTTCTCATAGTATTGGTCCTTTACCTCTTTGTTTAGGCTTCTTCCAAGGTATTTCATTTTTTTTTTTGGTTCAATTGTAAATGGTATTGTTTTCTTCAATTCTCTTTCTATATTTTCATTGTTGGCATACAGACAGGCAGCAGATTTTTATTTTTAATTTTTAACCTACCACTTCACTATATTTGTTTATTATTTCTAGCAGATTTTTACTTGATTTTTTGGAGTTCTCTATGTATATTAACATGTCATTGCGAAAAGTGACAGTTTCACTTCTTAATTTCCTGTTTGGATACCTTTTATATCTTTTTCTTGTCTAATTACATTGGCCAGGATCTCCAGCACTATACTGAATAGTAATGGTGAGAGCGATCATCCTTGTCTTCTCCCTGATCTTAGGAGGAAAGTTTTCTTTTTTCCTCTATTGAGTACAATGTTGGCTGTGAGCTTGTCATATATAGCCTTAGTTATGTTGAAGTACCTTCCTTCTATACCTATTTTTGGAAGGTTTTTAACATAAAAGGGTCTTGAATCTTGTCAAATGCTTTTTCTGCATCTATTGAGATGATCATGTGGATTTTGTCCTTTTTTATTGATATAGTGTATCACATTTATTGATTTGAGTAGGTTGAACCATTCCTGCATCCCTGGAATAAATCCTACTTGATCATGGTGTATGATTCTTTTTCTATGTTGTTGAATTCAATTTGCTAGTATTTTGTTGAGAATTTTTGTGTCGGTATTCATCAAGGATATCAGTCCGTAGTTTTAATTTTTGCTTCAGTCTTTATCTGGTTTTGGAATCAGGATAATATAAATGTGTCATAAATGTGTTTGGAGGTTTTCCCTCTTTTTCTATTTTTTTGGAACAGTTTAAGGAGGATTGGAACTAATTCTTCTCTGAATACTTTGTAGAATTCTCTGTGAAACCATCTGGTCCAAGCTTTTGTTTTTGGGAAGGTTTTTGATCACTGTTTCAATTTCTTTGCATGTAATTAATCTGTTCATGGTTTCTAGTTCTTCTCTGTTTAGTTTTGGGATATTGTACCTTTTCAGAAATGTGTCCATTTCTTCTAGGTTATTCTGTTTGTTGCCATATAGTTGTACATAGTAATTTTTATAGTCTTCTTTATTTCTGTTGTATCTGTTGTGACGATTCCTTTTTCATGTTTAATTCTATTTATTTATGTTTTCTCTCTCCTGTGTTTTGTGAGTCTAGCTAATGGCCAGTCTATTTTGTGTATTCTTTCTAAAAACCAACTTTAGGATTCATCGATTTTTTTGAATAGTCTTTCTGATCTGTATTTCATTGATTTCTGACCTAGTCTTCATTATTTCTTACCTTCTGTTGGATTTAGGCTTCTGTTTTTCTGCTTTTTCTAGTCACTTTAAGTGATGGCTTAGGTTTTATATTTGCGATTCTTCAGGTTATCTGAGGTAGGATTATATTGCTATAAATTTCCCTCTTATCACTTCTTTTGCCACATCCTATAGATTCTGATATGTCGTTTCTTCATTTTCATTTGATTCCAGATATTTTTAAATTTCTTCCTTAATTTCCTCTTCTACCCTTGGTTGCTCAACAATATGTTGTTTAATCTGATTCTTTTGCGCCTTTCCTTTTTCTCCTTTTGGTTGATCTCTAGTTTAATGCCATTGTGATCTGCAAAGATGCTAGATATGATTTCAGTCTTTGAAAATTTACCGAGACTTGTTTTGTGTCCCAATATATGGTCTATCCTCAAGAATGTTCCATGAGCACTTGATAAGAATGTGTATTCTATAGTTTTTTGGGAAGTACTCTCTATATGTCTTTTAGGTCCAGCTCTTCTATTTTGTCATTTAAAGATCTTGTTTCTTTCTTGATTCTCTGTCTGGATGAGCTGTCTTTTACTGAAAGAGGAGTATTAAAGTCCCCTACTATTATTGTGTTGCTGTCAATGTCCTCATTTAGATCTATTGCTATTTGCTTGATATATTTGGGCCCTCCTTTATTAGGTGCATAAATATTAATGTGTTAAATTTTTTGTTATATTAATCCCTTTATTATTATATAATGTCTTTTTATCTTTCCTAATTTTCTTTGGTTGAAAGACTACCTTATTTGATATACTTGATATATTTGATAAAGAGCTGCTCCTGTTTGGATTCTGCATCAGCTTGGAGTACCATTCTTCGTTCATCCACTTTAAGCTGTTGCTTGTCTCTCAAACTAAGATGAGTTTCTTGTAGACAACATAGAGTTGAGTTATGTTTCTTAATTCATTCAGCAACTCTGTGTCTTTTGATTGGTGAGTTCAGTCTATTTACATTTACAGTAATTATTGACATTTGAGAACGTGCTACTGCCATTTTGATTTTTGTTTTCTGGTTATGTTGATCTCTTTGTTATTTTGTTATATTTTTGTCAAGCTTTTCCTCTTTGGTTTAGCTAGTACTTAGCATAATAATTTTTATTCAATTGTCTTGAAAAATGTCCCTGGGATTTTCATTAAATTTGTACAGTTCTTTGGGTAATATCAATATTTTCATTACATTTATTCTTCCAATCTGTGAGGACAGTATATTTTTTCATCTCTTTGTGTCTTCTGTTTTTGTTAATATCTTGTAGTTTTCAATGTAGAAAATTTTCACCACATTTTTAAAGTCTATTCCCAATTTTTTAAACTTTTTTTGTGTTATTGTGAATGTGATTTATCTTGGTTTCTCTTTCCTCTAGTTTACTGTTTGCATATAGGAATGCTATTGATTTTTATGTACTTGTTTTATATCCTGCCACTTCGCTGTATTCATGTATTGCATCTAGCAGGTTTTTACCTCATCATTTATTGATATTCCACATATTTTCAGATTTTAGGTTGAATTTTATTTTGTTATGGTTTGTTACTCCCTTTGTTGAAACTTATCAAAAGTTTCCCAAAGAGCAGTATCTTGTTGTTTACTTTGTGAGATACCTTATAGTTATGAAGCTGGCACTGAGAATATTAGGCAGCACACTTAATATAATCACATTATTCTTACTAAAAAAATTTCATCAAAAGCAATAAGAATAAGTAAAACAACCTTAATGTATTCATCGCTTATTTTTTGATATAAAGCCCTTTTATTAACCATGCATTTTGTTCACAGCATAAGCTATATTACCTCTGTATTTGAAATTAAGTACATATTGTAGATAAATTTTGTGTAGATTCAGATATTTTAATTTTATCTTCAATTATTGTTATAAATAGTTTAGAAAACTGTATTTGATATTCTGTTGTTTCATATTGCTTTGGAAATATTTCACCATGATCATTTTTCTCTTTCCAAATTATAACTTGCAAGGCTAGATATTATTCTCTTTCCATTAATCCAGCTTATTTTCAGCTTAATTTTCTGTTCACGACTTTTTTAAGCTAGTTGGTAAAGAATAGTCAATTTGAAATAATTTGGAAAGATAAAGTATGCTTATTACTAGTTGGATACAATAAAAGAATAATTAAAGCAGTATATTTGCCAAAAATTTTGTGGTTTCAGTGACATGTATAACTATAAAGAAGAGAGGAAGTTTGGGGAAAGTAATGTTGGGACTAGGGTCACTAATCTCACCGAAGGTGAGTCCAAATTACAATGTCAAAGGAAGTGGTGAGTTCTAGTACCATCCTGGCTGATCTCACTATATAAGTGTTCCAGTGTGGTTGATGGAGTGACATGGTAGGAGTATCCAGACCAGTGGTTCTGAACATTTTAATACACATTAATATCTTCTGCAGAGTTTTAAAATATTGATGTTAATCCCTACATTTAGAAATTCTTTTTAGATTGGTCTTGGACAGATATTCTAATTTGCAGTTAGAAACAATGGAGCAAGAGCCTTAGACATGTGTGAAGAAGGACTCAGGCTTGCTACTTGAGCTATGGATGCTGGCATGGACAATAAAACTTTTGTTCTGGTGGAACAGTCAAGGATCTGTGTAATCAATTTAGTTATACCACTGGGTAAATAAGACAGGAGTTGATATAAATGATACCACTGATGTTAAGTAAGTGATAACATACTAGATAGCTACTAAGTTCAGGGAATCAAAAATCACTGAGGAGGATTCTAGACATTATTAGCTACCAGCAGAGTACTTTTTAAATTAACGACTATAATCCTTGGAAGAGATTTCAAACTTTTTCCCATGTTACCATCCTCTCAGGATAAAACAGTGATAATAATTTACTGAGGTCAAAAGGTGGATTTTGAGTGTGTGTGTGCGTGTGTGTGTGTGTGTGTGTATGTGTTATAAATCATAATATTGGATTTTTTAGAATGTGGGTTAGTTTTTATTTCTTCATACAAGCTCATTGAAAGAAGTGAAAACAGGCACAATAATCTATTCAGTACATTAATTATTTGGAAAAAAATCTCTTTCATTAGTGAAGAAATATCAAGTGACTACTATGTCTCAGATATCGTGTTAGCCACTGGAGATAAAGTGATGAGCGAGATATAAATAGGCCCTATCCTTAGGGAACTTATATTTACTACACTATTAACACACTTTACTGAAAGTTTTTAAATAATTCATTTAAGCAATTTGAGAATCAGTTGTTGAACAAGTTGGGTAGGCATGAACTGATGTATAACATGCAGATCAAATTATATCCTTTTCTATGTTGAATCATTTAACTAAAAATGGGGCTGATTTATACTTCACGAGTTGGTATATTGTAGCCATACCCATCACCCAGTCATTTTCATTCACTCCAACCTTCTCAGCACAGACACCTTTGTCTTTCTAGAATGAATAATATTAATCTTAATCTGCATTTACATAAGCATTTTTCCATTTCTTAGTGCATTTTGTTAAATTTGAATATTCGCTTGCATTAATAAAATAATTCTATTAACCATATTTCTTTCTTTCCACATTGCTCCATATCAGAAACCTGGCCTTGACGCAAGATCATATTGGGAGAAAGCAAGAATAAAGGACATGGACAAAGTTATTTCTGTTTATTCTAAACTAGGATTTTGGCAACTAAATTGGAAAATACTTGAAATAATTTCAGGGTATAAGATTGGAAGACAGATTGTTCAAAATCAACATTATTGAAATGATGCAGGCCTTTCTTTAGAGATATTTATAAATTTCCTGGGTATGTCTGACTAAAAGTTACTGCCAATTTCATCAGAATAAACTTATTATCTAAAAGAATAAGATTTACCTCAGAGGATGGGGAAATGGTGCCGCTAATTATTGTCATTTTATCCATTGCAGAAATTTCTTATTTGCTACCAACAGTATCAAATTTGTGTTGCTGATTAAGTACAAAAATGCTAAATAGCATTTATTTAATTAGTTAAATTTATTAATTTATTGATGATGGTTTCTCAAGAGGAGCTCTAAATCAAATTGCTAATGGGCTATCGTCTAAATTTTTAAATCTATTAATGGTAATTCTCTTTAGGAATGACTAAATTGCTACTTTTTTAAGATATTTGTTTTATCATATGTTTCTCTTTAAATTGAATCTTTGAAATCCGTAAGTTCAACAAGTCTAAAAACAACTCAAATAATACTTAAAAAATTATGGTAGCTGAGTTTGTATTTGTTGTTATTTATAAATCTATCATAAATCATTTACATTCCACAAAATTTATAAATGTTTCCCATGGAATTATTTCTTTATAAAGCAACATCTGTGCATTATATAACCAATAAGTTTCCAGACTGGTGATGGCAATATTTTCACTTTTAAACCAATCTTAATCAATTTGTATTATAGCTGTGTCTCCAAAGTATATATAATCAGTTGATGCCAAGACTTCATGCATTGTAGTAAACTGAATCATTCTAACAATATTAGATAAAACACTCCAGCAATCATGAATTGGATTAGCTATATGGGAATATATAGATTGTAAATAATAACGTTGATGTTGTCTAACAATCAATAAATTACTATACTATATATTATTATTGTATTAAGTTTTAGTAGTAGAGAGTGGTGGTTTCCAATTAAATTAATTAGATATTTTACCTGAGAATAGATTTGTCTTTTCTGACACTGACAGGTATTGGAAAAAATGTTCAAATAAGTTGAGCATATAAATTTACAAAAAAAATTATCAAAATTTGAAATGTGCACAACTAGCTTCAAGACCTTGGTCCAGTCATTGCATTCTTCTTTCCTTCAGCCACTCATACATTGATTACAAATTTTGTAGGGATCCATGCTAGTTTCTGGGAGCACAAAAATGAGATGTGGGAAAAGCTGATCAGTTAAATAATATTTACAATGTAATAAGCACTCTTATTTGAAGTCCCACCATTTAAATATTTGATATAACCACTTACAAGTAATGATAACTTACAATTTACTGTCTAAAATATAAACTTACTATAAAGATCTAAATTATAAACTTACTACATGGACCTCATAATCTCTCCAACAAAAATAATCACCTTGCAATGGAGTCCTAGCCAGAGAAGATATAACAAATGCAACAGTATCTCAACTGTTCTATTGGTAGCATTGTGTTTTATGTTCTAATCGTAAATGTGCATTGTAATTGTCATTTTTCCAACTCTTTCTTAGATGGTTCAACACTTGATCATTCCAGTGTGTGCTTCTTTTTATTGTTCATAGTACCTGTTCTTTGCAATGTGGAAGGAAATGCGATTAGTGTTCAATAATTATAGATATCGTAGACTATTTCTCCAGACTTACTAATGAGTTCATAATGTATTAAATATTTGTGTATTTGGTGTTTCAATGGCTGCATATTATGTAGGGTACTTTAGATATTTAAAATGTTCTGTTGACATTTAACTTAACTAGAATTTTCACTAAGAACTGGGAATGTATGCTAGCTTCTCTATTTCAAGTAATGAAATATAGACTTCTACAATCAATGAATTTATATTCCAAAATATTTTAATAAACCCATCAAAGTCAGATACTGAGAAAGGCCTGAATTTCAGCTGCAGAATTCTATGAATTTTTTTCAAACATCAACTCCTCTTACACTAATAGCCATCACAAAGCATTTTGGAGGTGATGGATATGTTTATCACATTGAATGTTGTGATGATTTCAAGGGTGCACAGTTACCTCAAAGTTTATTTAGTTGTCTACATTAAATATGAAAGCTTTGTGCAAGCCAGCAATACATCAATAAAGTGTTTTCTTTTTAAATAATGACCACAGATCCAATGCAAAATTTCATTTTAGCCTTTGTATACTTAAAAATTTACTATGCATTCACACTGCTTGATGTATTGAATCTGAAATTTCCCTAATTATATAAAATGGCATAGTGGAAAATTCACTGGACATTTGCTGTTGAGCTTATAGTTACTTTGTAGTCACATCTTGGTTGAGTGGCGCTCAATATAACCTCTGAAGACATACAGGCCACATGGGTTTGAGTTCCAGGACCAGGAGAAACAGTGTAAACAACTAAAAATAAAATGAAGTGCTTCTTCCTCCTCTCTCTTCCTGCCTCCCTGTGGACTTGCCTTAATTCCTGCTTGCACCTTCGGAAAAAAAAAATGTTACTATGTAATTTTGAAAAAAAATCATGTTGCCTCTCTGTGCTTCTGTAGAATTATCATAATTATCTCCTGTTCTACGTAAGATTGTTGTGTGGAAGGTAAGTTAACATATGGGGATGTGTTGTGAAGTGCTCTATTACTATATAAATGCAAGGCATTAGTTCTACCTTGTGGGTAAGAAGTTGTAGCAGCTGTCACCTTGGGCCTGACCTAGAAGGTGTAGGACACAAGTTAACTATTGCAAATTCATGCCAGTTAGTCATATCTCCAAGTCCACCTGCATTCACTTTTGACTTGATACTCTCTCTTGATGTTTTATTCTGCTTGGAAATTCTCTATTTTATTAGGTTTTTACTTCGGTGAATCTTTACTTGTCTTTACTATATATGTAATATTCTTGAGGGCAACGAATTGTGGAAAAACAATTTTATCCACTGAAAGCACAGTCTTGTGAGCCTGCAAGGGTTTGAAACATTTTAATAGTTGGTTGACATTCAATCTATGTCTACATGACCAAAAAAAACATTGGTTGTAAAATGAGTAGAGTAGGATATATGTGGGTGTTGATTTTTTAGCATGAAAATAAATATGTTGTGCAGAAATGTACCTCAGAAGACTTATTTCAGGCATTCTATCATTTTTGAGAGAATTTGGGGGAAATTACAAGTCTGATTGTTTTCTCTTTCACTATTCTAGTCAAGTATTACCCCTTTTAACTTTATTCTATTTCTCTTTCTAGAGCATCAGATACAGGGGGTGGGGAGGAAGTGATGCACAGTAAAAATTTTACAACAGGCAGGAGTGGCTTTATATTTTAAGGTAGTGTATGTGTAGAGAAAAAAAGCAATGCATTTACCATAACAGCACCTGCACAATACCTGCCTCTGCTAGATTTATGAACTTCCACAGTCATGTAGCATCACTCAGCCTCAGTTTCATTAACTGTAAAGTGAGGTTCATGACAGTTCTAGTCTCACAGATTCACAGTGAGAATACAATGAAAGTAATGAATGCATATAGACTTTGATATACATTATATAAATGTAGGGACTTAAAATTATTTTGGTATTCTGAACAGAAATGTTTTCTTGGCAAGAATGATTATACTTTTCTTGTTTGATTTTGAATAAACAAAGATAATTGAAAGAGTTTAACCAACATTCTGTCCCTTCAATGAATTTAGAATTGAGAAGAAATCGCTATATTTATTCTGTAAAATTGGGTTGTAGGCAAGTTGAAGTGTATAATTTCAGTGCTAAAGGTCTAAGGAACATGACAATCTAATAGAAATTAAAGTTGTTAAAGAAAATGATAGCTTGAGTATATTTATGATGCTCCCTTCTATCTCGATTTTTTTAAATTTTTGTGTTTTTTTTCTTTTTATTGATATTTTCTGATACAATACAATGTAAGTTTCAGGAGAATAGATGCACACCTCAAAGTGTTTATCACACCACACTCACCATCAGAGTTCTAGTGTCCATCATCACTATTTTGACAACTAACCACTAAAATAATCCCATTTGATTGTTAGGACTGGCAGATGAGCTCAAGTTCAGTTGAGATTGTGAGTCATCCAGGAGAATGTTGGGGTTTGATGATGTTATTGTTTGGAACTACAAGGTTAATTAAAGAAACAGTTTGGATATTAGCAAAGTCCTCTTACCTTACAGAGATTTACGGGAAGTCAGTGAGCAGGCATAGGTCCCCTCTGCGCTGGAAGGTAAACATTTAAGATACATAGAAAAACATACAAATCATTGCAGTTTGTGTGTGAGGTGGGGGACTGCACTGAAAGGAAATTTGATCAAGCCAACCAATTGAAAAAGAAGGGAAAGTAATCTGAAAAATATGATAAAAACTAAAATGTACAAGAAATATCTCACCTTTTAGCTTTGATATTAACATGCTAAATTGCCATAGCAAAAGAAACATGCTCAACTATGCTAAAAAAAATCCTTTCTGATACAAGATGATGGCTAACAAGGGAGTGGAGGGAAAGGAAGGAGGAAACAAGATGGTAGTAAAGGACACTGAAACTCTGGTGGTGAGTGTGCTGTGAAATATATAGAAACTTAGGTGCCATTTTAGTATCCTAAAGTACATACAGAATGTAAACGAAAAAAAAAATGAAAATATTCTATTAAAAGACTCATTTCTATAAGAAAATCGTAAAATGCAGTGACAGATAGGTTGAAAATAAATAAAAAATCTAAGTATTATTAGGCAAATGTAAACAATAAGAGAATAAGATTAGCAGTATTATCAGGGAGAATGGAAGTTAAGAGCAAATGAAGCAAATATGAAAGCAGAAACATTCTAATATAGAAAGGTGCCTATATAGTTTTTCACCATGATGGAACTTTTGTGAGGCATTATTTAATTACTCTGGTATAAGAATACATAGCAATTATAAACATTTTAACAGGAAAAAATACCAACAAAATACAAATAACATAAAATATATTTTACAAGGCGAAATGGATAAAACCACAGTTATCGTAAGAGATGTTAGCACAATCTTGTAATATTTGATACACTAGGCAGATTAAAAATAAGGGATATGTACATAATTTATATGACCTTAACAAACTGGATATAAAGTTTTAAAGTCTACAAGTAGAGACTATGAAGTCATGATACACAGATGGAAATTGATAATTCATTTGGCCACAGTGATATTAGTACTGATAATGATGACACTAATAACAATAATGGTTAAAATAAATAACATAAGAATAATAAAGTATTCCAGATAACTATTCCAAAAAATAGAGATCGTATTAGTTCATTCTCTTGAGTATAACTTAATAAATTTAGAAATAAACAATACGAACGCATATTTCCAAGCTTAAACATTTAAAAACACTGTTAAATAAGTAATGAATCCAGGTAAAAGTAAAGCATGCGTGACTATTTATTTGCAAAATAATAAAAATAAAGAACTTCATATCAATCTGTAATATGCAGTCAGCTGAAGGCAGAGGAAAGTAGCTTTGCAATTTAATTATTTAAAACAGAGACTGAACACAATGAGCTAAATTGCACATCAAAACCTAGTAAATGAATAATAAAATTAACCAAAAATAAGTAGGAGGAAGAAATTAATAATGATAAACTGAAATCAAATATAAAACAAAGGTAAGTAGTGAAAAATAGTCATATGATAATATACCTGTATAAAGAGTGAATATGATGGCTTGAGGAAATAGTTACTTAATAAAATTGTCTTTCTCAGTCCAATATAGCTAGAATTATAATGGTTAGAATATTTTATAACCATGACACTTATGAATTCTTTGCATCAGAAGACATATACTATTTCACTTAAAACCTGTTTTCTTTCATTCCTTACCAGTCAGTCTGATATCCTGACCCCAGGTGGCTATTTTCCTCTTTAAGTAGTGTGAAACTAGAACACAATTTTCATTTAAAAACAAAACCCAATTTCTGACAGTCACTGTTGTAAACAGAAAGCAGCTCTCATGTCACCTCAATAGCTTAAGTTCAGTGGAACAAGTTTGTTTTAACTGCTGTGAAACTTTGATATGCTATCTCTTTCCTTCTTACCTTTACTAAGACAAAACAGTGAAATGAATAAGCTGAAATATCTATAACTATTTGAAATGCCAGGTGTCACTGAGAAAATAAACAGAAAAAAAGCACCATGTCAATTAATACTTTTTAAAAAACGCCTCACTCTGTCCTTACCTTTTCTTACTTCTTTAATGAGGAACATGGGATGGGGTTCTCACTTGGTATAGAGTTGAGTAAGAGGCACAGACAATTTATTTGGTTCTTAACAAATATTCATTTTTTGTTGCACCTAAAAGGCTAACAAGTGGAAATAGGTTTCTTTATAATCCTAAAATAGGATTTTCCCAGAACTTGATGTTCAGTGCTAGTTGTTTTTTCAACCCTAATTGTTCATGTTTTGTATATTCATCTCTCTCTCTCTCTTCTCTCTCTCTGTGTCTCTGTCTCTCTCTCTGTCTCTCTGTCTCTCTCTCTCTTCTCTCTCTCTCTCTCTCTCTCTCTCTCTCTCTCTCTCTCTGTCTCTGTCTCTCTTAATAAAGGTGAGTAAGCAGGCAAGTAGGAAGAGAGGGGAGGAGAAAGAATCTTTATTTATTTGTATTTAGTTGTTCACACTGGTTGTCCCCCTAAGCCCAGGAATCTAATTCAGTGGTATGTGGCTTGGATTTTTTAAGAGGCAATTGACCTAACCACTACTCCACCCAAGTGAGCCTCATGTCTCTATTTCACCTACTAATGACTCTCCATCATCTTCAAACCTTCTTACGGAGCCACTAAAAGAAAAGGACTTTACACTCCCTCTGTCATATCTGCATACCTACTTGCATTCATCAGCAAATACTCATTTTTCCATCCCTTTAGCCTGTAAATTATCGGTGTGTCTAGGTAAGCACAACTTTTTTATTTGTGCACTAAATTCCATTACTTCTTTCTTATTTAAAGGCATATTTAAAGGTACATTCACCACCAGTGTTTCCTTCTCTAATGGGTTATCCTCATCAGCATGCAAACATGCTATATACTTGTTACATAGTTGCTTCACTGAACCCTATTGAGTGTATAACTTGTGTACAATCTAGTCACAGAAGCTATGAGAATATGTACCCAAAGTAAAGATGTGCCTTTTCACTTATGGGTGTTTATATACTGCTTGGCAAATCATTACTGATCCTCCTTTATGTTGGCATAGTGCTTTATCTAGGGAGGTAAGTAGGACAGTTTTTATCACTATTTCAAAATTGTCTCCTCATCCTCTCGTATCACCATCATCAATCATCATCATTATTTCAAAGTAGTTAATATTTAGTGAACATTTATTATATGCCAAGTGTTACAAGTGACACATCCTTATGCTATTTAATTCTTCACAAGCCTCTACATATAGTACATCCTCTTATGAACTGAAGTTCATAGAAATTATATGATTCACCTAAAAAGGCAGAGCCAAAATTTCAACTGAGGTCAGTTTGACTTGAAAACCTTTTTTCTTACTCACTTTTTTCAAACAAAGAAAGTGAAACTCGGAGAGTTTAAGCAACTTGACTATGGCTAGTATACAACTGCCTTTTAAGTCTTTTCACAACTAGGATAAAATGATGGTCAAAGTACCAGAGAGATGTGTGCTGTAGGAGATCAGAGGAGAATGAGACTAGCATGTATTTCTTTAATAATGTTTTTCTTAACCCTGGAGATGAAAGAACCCCTTCCCATAAAAAAAGCAGATGGAGGGAGGGAAGGGGAAAAAGAGCTTACTACCACTAAACCTGACTCTTTGTATCTGGACACTTGTTCTTTATCTGTATCTGCCTTTTTTATAATAAAAGTATAATAATAAATTTAAAAATGTTAAAAGAATCAAAGAAGAAATTAAATGGTAGAGCCATGGTCTCCTTGCTGGAGTTGTGCTCCATTATTTCTTACCAAAAAGTGATAGGTGGAAATAAAGTAAAGCTCTTTGGATAAAATTTTGTCTTGAGATACACATTATTCATCATTAAATGCTTGCTGCCATTTTGAGAAATTGGCATGCAACTTCAGTCATTTAGATGAAATTAATGCTTTTTCTTTTTAAATTTCTATTTGACATTTGGAACTGTCAGACGCTATTTCAGGTTGAAAAGAAAATCTCAATACCTACCTAGAGAACAACAGGTAGGTTGTAGGTTGGTTTCACATTTGCTTGAACATTACGTGTTTTCTGGGTCATACCCAATGGATTTGCTCAAGCAATGAAGTTATAGGTCTATAACTTAATGGACTCCATTACAGAAAGGTTTCAGTTCTTTAGAAAAATCTGTTGCCTTTTAACAATAAACTCTGCCTTCTTGTTGAAATTGCTGATAACTTGATCTCAAAGAAATAATGTAGCAGATCTTTTCTATATCTTTATGTTTCTTCCAACACTACTTCCATCAGACAGCTTCAGAAAGGAATATGCTAGTAACCACATCCACATTCCACAATGTCAATGATTTTATTCTTTGCCATAGGAACTGTGCACCATTTACCCATCTCATCTGTCCTGCCCTGGCCATATACTCACATTGTACACATATTAGCTCGGACTTGCAAAAAGTAAAAAGTTTTCATGTTTCAAAACTGAGAAAGCTTAGCACTTAGAGAACATGAAAAAGTGACAGGAACCTTGACCTCTTGTCTTTAACTTCAATATTTTGCCTTATGTATTTTTATCAAGCATTTCCTCCACATCTTTCCCCTTTTAAGCTCATGCCAGGCTACTTTGGTTGATGACAGAAGATCTAGCCATCCTATAAACTCGGAGACTTGAAGAGGGGTGGGAAATCCTATTTGCTAAAAACATAAAGTTAATGCTTAGAGATGTTTTATGAAGTGTTACATTTGCCGAAAAGTATCTTCCTTCTCTATGAGAAGAGAGAACTTCGGGTTTTGGTCTCCATTGTGAATTGCATGCATCTTCTCACTTGCCTCTATTTTAGGAGGAAAAAACTGAGTCAAAAGAAAGGGATATTGTGCCCAAACTCTGGGTCACAGGCCATACTAACACAAGAGTTTTGTGAGCATTAATTTGGAAACGTTAGTTATTGAATGTATTTTCAACAGTACCGCACAAATGTTAGGTATTCATATCATTCTAACATTGTGCCTTTTGGCCCATCTGTTCAATGGATCGTTGCCCACTGCAAAAAGATGCTGTGAAAATAAATTTTCCCCTTTGATGAATCTAACCAATTACTACTACTCTCTTCTCTGGCTTGATAGTATAAGAGCCCTGGAGAGATATATAATTATTGTTACAAACCTAATGCCTTCCATTTTCTGAATTGAAGCAAAACCCATTGAATTTTCAGAGAATGTCCCTGAAGCCAAAAAGTAACAGCTGGGGCCTCTTTGGTAATAGGTCTGCCGCATTGAAAAACAAAATCTAGCATTTAAATTGCATAAATGAGTGACTAATAGGGCTTGATGTCTCACAGAATATAGGAGTCATTCATCAATAGTGAATTTTTTGTCATGATGAGAGTAAGGAATTTTAGGGTTCTGTCTTAGAAAATTTGTCTCTCGTGTTCATTCAAATCTCTCAGCAAAATAAGGAAATAAGTAAAGAACAAGAAATGAGTCAAGGTCTATATCATTCACCAGAAAATATATTTATAAGTTCGTGATTTATTTATTTTTAAGGGAAAGGTACAGACAGGAATGAAGGTAAGTAGGCAGGCAGGAAGAAAAAGAAGGAAGAAGCATTCCATTTTATTTATTTTTATTTAGTGGTTTACACTGGTTGTTTTCCCCTGGGACTCGAACCCCGAGATATGTGGCCTTCACTCTTTTGAAGATGATTGACTTAACCACTATTTCACCATGGCATACCAAGTTAATGCTTTAAAATTAATCACTTTATGCATTATTTTTAGATATAGATAAATGCAGCTGATATCTTACACATACTGTTCAAAACTCTTGGCAAAAACACTTTATTTTTTCCCAAACTCAATGGAATATTTTGATTGTTATTAATGTTTGCATTAAAATTATCTAGAATGCTTTTATGAAAACACAGGTCACTTAGACTCAGTCTTAGAGTGTTTGATTTGATTGGACTGAAGTGGGACCCAATTATTTGCATTTCTAATAAATTTCCAAGTGATGCTACTACTGCTGAGTTAGGACCTCCAGGACCATATTTAAAAAATCACTGGATTAAAAAAGGGCATCACTGATAGTATTGGGAATAGTAATAACATCCTGCAATTCTATGACTCAGTATTCATTTTCAAAGGATCATTGGAAAATATGTCTTATGTGTCATCCTGAATATGTCTGTGTGGTAGGAACAGGATAAAAATATTATCCCCATTTTTTAAAAAAGGAGAAACTAAAGCCTGGTTTATATAACTATTTGGGTAAAAATCTAGAACATAAGCTTTAATCTAAGTCTTGCCCCTCACACTGCTCCTCCCACCTACACACAAGTCTGGGTTTTATTGTAAGGAAAGATTTTATAAAGGGAGACTTTTGCAGTCATGGAAGAAGGACTATTTCAGGCAAGAGTCACTCAAAGATCAAGCCAAGGAAAGTATATAAGCAAAGACTATTGAATAGTTGGTTGAGAAAGTACAAGGGGAATTGCTAAACATTGTTAGAATTAAGCTTTAAGCTCAGCAAATTACATAAAATGTTTTAATAACAGGAAAATCAAGGCAGGAAATATTTGCTTATGGACAGAGGATGGAATTTAGGTGAAGCAAGCAAGTTACGGTGTTGGAAAACTTTCAGAATTAGATATCTTTGTCCAACAGCCCAGAGTTAGTGCAAGCACAAAGGCAGATTGGCCTTGTCAGCTCTCAAATTGACTATTATATCCTTGGAAGTAAAGGTTGCAATCTTCTATTTCATATGAAAATTTCATGTGTGTCTACTGAAGAGCAAGGATTTAGCTCAATCACAGAACTTGGAGAAAACAATATCATACTAGGCATGCTTTTTGTTTTGTCTTTCTGCAGAATAAAGATAATTTTCCTAGAGAAAAGAAAATGTGTTGATTGACTAACATCAGCAAATCAAGTTCCTACCTGGCCTTTTCCTTAAATCCTTCTCCAATATAAAGTAAGAAGAGTGTGCGTAGGAGAAAACATTATTTTGGCCAAATTACATATTTGAGAAACTTTTCCTGTAGACCTAAACTTAAACTGATTGTCAGTTGCCACTTTTGATAAAAATTCTCAAGAAAAACAGCTCCCACATGAAAAAAAATGTGTTTGCATAATTTGTATATGATTTTTTACACTAAGTAGTCTATGGATATTTGCATGGAGTTTTTTAATCTACTGAGATCTAAAATTGGAAATACTAAAATCGTAAACCTAAAGGGAGAGATAAATTCTCTAAAATTGCTGAAAAAAGTAAACTTCCGTGACCTCTAAATGGCCCAAATCCTGACGATTACTTCAGTTTGGCAGTTTTTCCAATGGATTTCGCTGTGGTCATCAGCATCCATCATGTCGACAGTCCAAATGAACATACCAGCAATGTCGCAGTCTGGTTCATGTACTATCTATAGACACAGTCTGAATACCTTTCCTCATTCTAAGGAACTAATCGGACACACAGCGTCTGTAACATTTGAACCTCAGACCTCAGACCTTTTGTGACATTGTCAGAAAGGACAACAAATAAAATGCAAGAAGAAATTGTAAAATTGAATCCTTTAATAATGTAACAATTCAACACAATTCTGAAACAATTACAATAATTTTCTTTTGGCCAGTTTTGCATTTTGACGTTTGTATCTAGTATAAGATTAAACAGTATAAATAGTATAAATAAAATAGTATAACTTTCTTGTGCCTAATTATAGTTATACACTAAATATGTATGGTATATCATTTTTCAAACCTATATTTATAATTAATTAAATACTGGAGTAGAAGGATTGTTTCCCTAGGTAAGTTAGTATTTGGTGCTAGGGAAGTCAAGCTCTAATAAAAGGTTGTTTGAATGCCATGATCAAGAGCAAACATGTTGAATATTTGCCATTGTAAACCTTTGTACTAGACAAACAGAAAATACAGAGTATTATAACATATACATACATTCACTCACTAAAAATAATCTTATACATATCTGTACACATAATGATTGCCAAGTTAGCAGTACAGAAAATTAATTCCACCTGAATTCTGAAGTCAGAGAAATTATTGGGTTGACCCAATATTTCTGGGAGGAGATAGGACATATTTAAATAATTATGCTGCTTCTGTAATTTGATTATAGGTCAAAGATATAATAAATCAGGGCAATAAAGAGAGCCAATACTACACTAGACATGTTTTGAAACAATACGACTCAAAAGCATTAACATAAACAAGTTGTGGGAGAGGATTTCAAGATATGTAACTTCCCTAGTGCTAGGCTCTTATCTATGCCTTGGTAATGTCTCACTGGAACTTGATTGCATGATATGCTAGATATGAACAGTAGTTTTAAGTCTTAGTTTTTCAGTTACTAGATGAGTAACCCAGCCACTCTCTGCCTCCATTCTAAAATAACACACAAACAACAGATAAGAGCATATATCTCATAGAGATATTGAGGGTTAGCTAATAAATACATGCGTGCTTGCTTGAATGTGTGCCATACACACATGCATACATACATACATTCATTCATTCATTCATTCACAACATGTATACCCTAACCCACAATGAGCTTAATGCAATTTATTTTCCCTGTAAAAATTTGCAACTGGTACAAATAGTAGATATAATAGATCTATAAAATGTACTTCACCATTAGAAAAAACAGCTCAAAATATTGAGTTCACCTAACAGTGATTCAGTAGTCATTATTTGTGCTTCAAAAGTTAGCCTTGTTCTTTGGAGAAGAGGAAATGTCATTTTCAACTGTGAATTAAGTTTTACAATTCACTTTTGTCTCTTTTTAAGATTATTGTGTCCGTAGATAACAACACTATGTAAGTTTCAGGAGAGTAGACTCACAGCTTATTTAATGTGTATATCATACCACGCCTGTGTATTTCACACTGCACCCACCACCAGTGTTTTAGTGCCATCACCACTATTAGTTTTACTCTTCCCTTACATCTCTTGACCATTTTTTTTTTATGGTTTAAGTTTGTAATATTCCATTTTGTGTCTTGCAAAATTGCAGGGTTTAAAGGTACCATATGTGTTATTTATATACCAAATATCTTTGTGTGAACAGTTTTATGCACTTGTTATCATTTTGTCAGACCTGGCAGTGCTAGTGAAGCAGCCTGAGTTCTCTGACTCTTAGTACTGAAAGTTATTAGGATTCCTATTCATTTGCAGTTGGATTTCATTTGAACTGACCTAATTTTTAAAACTCAGAACGATTCCAGAGTCACTCTGCATGGCTGACAGTAATATAATATAATATAATATAATATAGCATAATACACTCTAATATCATGACAGTATGTAATTTATAAGTATACACATACTTATCTGGTGAAAGCATGAAAATCATTGTGTGATGCTATGGGAATAGCAATCTAGATGGAGTTTCATAAATTTACTGTTTTCTTGGGCCTCCCTGTCTCTGCAATTTTCTTTTATCTCTATGAAAATGATATACTCATCCACTCTGTACCAGAATTTCACCTGAAAATTCTCTTACTTTAATCCCTGTCTGATTCTCTCAGGGCAGTTTAGGTACTGCACCTTCTAAACTTTCACTGCATTTTCTATATATGTAGGTATATTGAAGTTGTACATAGATTTAGTTGACTTCATAATAAACCAATTAAATGTCTGTATCCTTCTTGAGAAGTAATCTTTGGAGTATTTAGTCATATGTATAGCCTAATATCTAGTACAATATAAAGCATGTAGTGTTTAGTATAAATTTGAGGAACAAATAAAGAGAATCAAAGACTCTTTACATCTCAGAGGTCATCGCTTTGTTCTCTGCTACTGCCTTCACCCCTAATCCCTAGATCTGACAAATGCATTAAAGTAATGAATAAAGTTGGAGACAGAGTAGGTGGATGAGTCAACAACCCAAAGCCACAGCTGAAGATCGAGCTCAAACGGTATACCTACTGTCACTGAGTAAGTGAGGGCATCTCCATATATGGATATCATATTAAAAGTGTGGTGAAGAGATTCCCCTGACATTTTCCATGACAGTTCTTATCTATAAGACTGTTTACCATTGATTTCAAAATTATTCCTATTTGAATACCTCAGAGGAATAGGAATCAAACATCTATTGTCCATTTGCTCTTGTCCTATCACAAGAATATGTGCAGAGAAACCAAGAGCAAAGCAAATCTTGCTGTTTCCTTCCCCATTAAATGTATTTTCACTGCGGTTTCATCTTACACAGAATTAGAATTGCTCTGTGTAACAGGAAACATGCTATTAAGTGCCTTCAAAACTGACTAAGAGTTTCTCACTGAATTGACTGCTTCAGTAATCACTAGCTGCTGATAGCGAATGCAGCTAAAATGAGTTACACAGAGGCACAATGGAAGAAACATTGATGTGGCAAACTAGAAAGATAATTTTAATTGCTATGAAGTTTCATACTTATTGTCAGAAAAATAAAGTTTCCCAGTTGATTTAAGAGCAGATCCTCCCATTATAATAATTCTTCTCTACTCCTAGAAGTTATTCAGAGCTTTCATTCTGTCACCCTATTGATCCTCACAGTTGCTGTGTGAAGTTGGAAGAGTTGGTAGCATTATTCCTTGGGAGAAAATGTTTCCCTTCCCCAAAAGACTGATACGGAGTCTTTGTAGAAAGGTTCTAGATGTTTCTTGTATTTCAAAGTTTAAAATGGCCTTTTTAGATGAAAAAAAAGGGCATTGAAATCCACAGGACATTTTTTAAATTCCATTGTTTCTTAAAGTTCTGTATATTTAAGTGCAGGTTAAAGTGATTCAAGGAGACATTCTCTGGCGGAGTAGTGGTTAAGTCTGCTGCCTATGGCATTACCTCAGTCTGCATACATCCCAAGGATCCAGCTTCTCGTCCTGGGCTTGTGAAGAACAACCAAGATAAACAACTAAATAAAAATAAAAATAGAATGCTTATTCCTCCTCTTTTTTCCTACCTGCTTGCATACTTGCCTTCATTTCTGCCTGCACCTTTCCTTTAAAGAGCAAAATTGATCTAGAGCAGGCTTGGTAAGGCCACACATTTTTTAAAAGGAAAGGTACAGGCAGAATTGAAGGAAAGCAGGCAGGAAGGGAGAGGAGTAAGAAACACATGAACTTATTTTTATTTTAGTTGTACATCTTGGTAGCTCTTCCTGGCTCAGTGTTTGTGAACCCAGGTCTTTGAAACGTGTGGGGACTTCACTAGATCAGAGGGATTGACCTAATTGCTACTCCACCAAGGCACACTAATGCTACACATATATTTAAAAAAAGATTGAGATAGAAGAGAAAGTTCTTGGAGAAGTCAAATAAGACTAACTCTAAATCAATGGTTCAAGAACTTGAAGGTAATACAATAGAAATGGAAGTAACACTTAGAGAGGGCATATCAAGTTTCAACACCAGTGCTAGGTTCTTTACATGCTTGTGAATTGAGTCTTAGTATACAAATGTTGAGTCTTAGTGCTAAAGTAACTCACCAAAGTTAGCGCAGTTGATATGTACTTGATCCAGATCTTGAATTCAGATCTGTATGAAATAAAGAAGATCTTGTAATGAGCCAGTGAAAATCCTTGGAACTCCAGTGAAGTGATTGCAATTACGTCTGCTTAGAAGTGCTCACTAATGCTTTTTCTTATTGATGAATATGAGATTGCTAAACAGCACACTGCTAGAATAAGCCTCGGTCTTCCATGGTATATAGTTTGGTTGCTGTTAGTTCTTTAGCTTTCAGTTGAATGTTATTATTGATCCAATTTCTATATAGTATAGAATCTCTATATAGTTGCTGATGTAAAGTGTAGCGCAATGTAGGATAGTATAGGAGAGTATGGTATAGTGAGGTATAGTATGGTAGAGTAGAATACACAAAATGATAGAGATGGAATACTGCTAAAGGAAATAAAGAATTTGGTGAGCATTTATAAGTGGAACCAACATTTCTCTTTTTATGGGAAATCTCTATTGACATATATGACATTATGGTACTGAGGAGTCTACCAGTGCATGAGATCAGGTGTTAGAGGGCTACGAAGAGCTAAATAAAGAAACTGAGGCACAGAGAAATGAGATTTGCTTGAGATGACCCTCTTTATTTAGAGTCCTTATTAAGATTAAAGCCAGCATCTCTTGTCTCCCAATCTTGTACGTATTTTCAGACATGATTTCTTCCTTCCTCTCCACCCATTTGAAAAGATATTAAAAAGAAATAGGTTTTTCATTTATAGGCAGGGACCTCCATTTTCATCTGAGTCTATTTAACATAAAGTTGAACGGTATTTTATTTTTCATTAAAGTTTTTGAAAAGGGCAGTTCCTGACCTCCTGCTCCTGTCATTGGGATGTCTTATGATATATTAAGGGAATGACAGTCCATTGATTTTGCAACAGGCTCTCACTGGACCTCTGTGGACAAGAAGCAAGAATGCTAAGAAGCCCTCCAACAATGTATGACAGAAATACTCTTTTTTCAAAGGAACATATATTAGTATTTTCTGTTCATTGACATTTTCGTATGTTTGTTTTTCAGAGGAGCGGGGGAAGAAATGAGGACACAAATATGAAAAATCATTTTAAAGCAATGAATTTTTTGTAAAGATTATATTCAGAATTTGGATATTTTCAAAAAACACAACAAAGGCCAAGTTACTCTCTTCGAGGACCTAAGTACCTAGGAGGAGAGAAAGTTAGTTCCAGAAGTAATGCTTATTTAAATAAGAATTTCAGGACTAGAGGGGAATTTCTTATCTAAATATCTCAGAATGATTGCCATCCAAGTTCTCTTGGGACTTATGGTTTGGGAATGCTGTCACATCAACAGCCATCCCAGTTCTATTTTTGAGCACTTCTCGTTAAGTACACATTCTGCTTACATTAAAACTATTTATAATGTTAATCTATACCTGGCTGCTTTTCTCTGGATGTACACAAAATGTATCTTTCCTTTTATGTTTATTCATATATATGAAAATACCTGTCATACACTCTCAAGTTTCTCTTTTCTAAGCTAATCTCCCTCTGTTCTTCAATTCCTTGTCAAGTGGCAAGGCTTCTTTATCATTTACCATGGTGTCCTTTCCTAAATACCTCTAATATGTCAGAAGTTTTCTTAAACTATATATCAGAAGTTTTCTTAAACTATATATCAGAACTTAAAAAATGTTTCTGATGTGTTCTGGCCATGTGAAGTAAAGGAGATTTGTTACCTTCATAGTTCTGGACACTAACTTACTAGTGATAGAAACTTACATAGCAATATTTTATTTTGTCTTCTTTTGAATATCACTTTCCACTGCCATTTTATACAAGCTTAGAGTCATTTTATTATCCAATCTATTTTACTATATATGTTTGTAAAGGACTATACCTTGTACATTTCATTATTTAAATCAAAATGCAGGACTTTATATTTACCTCTTGTATTTAATCTTCTTGATTTCAGAAAATATTACTTACATTCATTATGACTGCAAAGATACAGTCAAACTGAATTAATAAGAGACACATGTAGCTTATTTGTGTTACTAATGGTGTTTCATATGATTCCATGAATTAGGATGGCAGAAAGAAACCATTTTAGCTGTTGTGATAACATTAATGAATGAAGTTCAGTGATCATCTCAGAAATGAATGTGTGCAGCTTTCCATACTAATGTTTCAGTATAATTATGACTCAAATATTTTCAGCCTCAGCTTCCACCCACCCTGCAGCTCCTGGCTAGCTTTCCTTCTGTTTTTGCATTTAGACTCATCCAAATGAGAATCTTATTGGCTTAGGCAATCATATAATATAGAGAATTTTTGTTGGTTCACATTAAGATCCAACAGAGTTCTATTTAGTTTTTAGATTATTGCCTTTGTTTCAGACATCAGTGTCAGGTTAAACCAGCCGTGGATTAGTGGCACAAGCCCTAAGAAAAGAGCTATGGGTCTGGCACCCATCAATAGGTTGATGCATTTTTAGCTACTAAACAATTCATCATATGTAAAACTTTAAATATTTTGCTATTTCAATTGCTATTTGTTTTTTGTTTCAGTCATTTAGAACCATGTTTTTGTTGCTTTTGTCAGTGATCATTTAGTAGCAAGGAGAGTAGCACTATCAAATTACTCTATTTTTTATATTTATATACAAAAGGGTAGATTTATGAGAAGGATATAGGATTATCTCACAGAGAATCAATGTTAGGAAGAGAATCTAAGCCACAGGAGAGACTTTTAAAACTGGAAATCTACCAAAAACCATCTATCTATCTCTCTCTGGGGCCATATAGTCTCAGATATGATTCTACTGTGCAACTATTTTGCTTTTTTTCTTTTTGTCTTCAGACTCTCCCATTTCTATGTGGACAAAAAATTGCAGTCTCGAAATAATGTATTTAGCATCCTTCTAAATTTAGTATCTGTGGCTAAATAATCCAGTTACTGGAAATTATTTTATTTATGCAAACCAGCCATTGGATTGGTTTTCCTTGAATTAGGTCTAATCATCTGTGATAAAAGTGAGGTCACACAATAAAAGCGTGGCTGCCGAAAGTGATCCCTGCAGGGACAGTAGTTCTCAGAGAATAGAACAGGCTGTACAGAACTCTCAATATGTGCCAAATATATATCCCCTTTCATTATAAAGGATTTTCCTCACCAAATATATTTTTCCCTTTTCATTTAAAGAGGAATTGTCCTCAATAAGACACTTCACCATGGAAGAGATACAAAAAGCAAATACACATATGAAAGAAGATGAAAATCATTAGTGATTAGAGAAATGCTAATTAAAACCACAAAGTAACACATATCAGAAAAAAGAAAAGTGAAAGCAAGACTGTATAGCAACTAGATACAAATGCAAAATGATAAAAATCACTTTGAAAAACTGGCAGTTTCTGATAAAGTAAAACATTTGCTTATATGATTCAGCAATCTCACTTCTATATATTTACTCATTATAAATGAAGACATGTCCTCACAAAAACATGTATGCATTTATATGGTAACGTAATTCATAATCAGAAAAATATTAGTAAAAGCTCCAATATACACTAACTAGAGAATGGCAATTAATGGTACATCTATAAAATGGAATTCTATTTAGCCATATAAATGAAGAATCTACTGAAATAAGCAATACATGGCTCAATCTCAAAAGATTATCCTAGTGAAATCGGTCAAACTCAAAACAGCTATTATTGTGTGAATCAGTATTTATGATGTCCTGAAAGAAAGCAAGATTATAGGAATGGAGAACAGATCAGTATCTGCTAGGAGCTTGAATGGGTAACGGGGACTGATTACAAACATGCAAAAAGGTCTTTTAAATTGATGGAAATATCTTCAAACTTCACTGATGCTTTGGTTGTTTATCTGCTTTTTCACAGTTCCCAGAATTATACACCTAAAAATGTAGTGACTTTTAGTCTTTATAAACCATATCTCAATAAACCTGATTAAGCAAAAAAACTTATTTTCCTTGACAAGAAAACAGAAGTAAAAATATGGTCATCAGTTGATCAGTATTTGCACAATTTAATAGGATTAAAATTTATTTGACACCATTAAGGAGATCGTAATCAGGTCTCATAGTTTTCTGTTGTGATCGTTCATTAAAATATCAATAGGTGTACATTTTTATGTTTATGAACTGAAATGACACTTGTTTATATTCTATTCCCTGCATTGATATTTTGCATTGTTGAGCTTGATGGGACTGAGATTATTTACTTTAGAAACTCCATTATAAAGAAGACTTTGGCAACATTTTAAAAAGAAAATGAAATAGTAGCTCTAATGTAATTGATAGGTGTTATCTATCAAATATAAACTGGTTGCCTTTTAATATATTTTTTAGGAGAGTAGACAACTGAATATCTGAAATTAAGTCCTGAAAACAAATACTATGCTACAGATAAGACAGGATTTTGATAGAAGACAGTAACTAGTAGAATCATAAATTACATTAGATAGTCAAATAAACAAGTTGATTATTTGGCTGCCAGATTATATCTTTATTAGCATTATTAAGAGGACTCGTTGATAAATACTTATTTTCAAAAGTGCATTTTTGCAAATGGGGTAGAATGTACATCTCTCGTTTGATAAGAAAATAATGTACTTCATATGAAATTCCTGTTTGTAAATAGTAGAGTGCTAATTCTTAGAGAATAGGAATTTTCCTTTTTTAAAAATAGCGATATTTATGATTTCTTTTGTTCCCAATGTTATAATCATTTTAGGATATTGAAATTACATCTGTCTATACTTCACACAACACCCACCACCAGAGTTCCAGTGTTCCTTACTGCCATCTTTTCTCTCTTTCCTTCCCTCCCCGTCTCACCCCACTGGAAGTCATCATCTTATACCCTGTGAGTGTTTGCTGGATTTTATTTGTTTATTTGTTTGATTTCATTATGCATCCTGAATTTCTATTTTTCTTTCTGGCTTATTTCACTTAACATGATCCCTTTCAGTTCCATCCAGATCTTGCAAAAGACACAATTTCATTTTTTTCATTAGCTGCATAGACAAGAATAGGGATTTTCTAAACATTTTTATGATGAAAATTAATAAAGTGTAAAAATAACCTTTAAATATCAATAAGTCAAGTTATTTTTTTGAAATTATTAGTTGTTCTATGTACATTGCAGATATTCCTTTCTCACACAGATTATCACTAACTTGAACATACCCATAGCAACATCCTCTAGCTGAATGCTGAATACAAAATGTGTTCTTGGTTCATTCATTCATTAATTCATTTAAAATATTTATTGAGCACTTATGTGCTAAGTACTATAGATGATTCATTGTGTGAGGAATTTCCCCCTTTCTCTGAGAGTCTTCACAAACTGGATAAAGGAGCAAGCTACCGGTATGCATAATCAGTAAAAAATAAGCACAAACTTAATAACATATTTATGGAGAGCTTACATGGTAGGAAATTCTGAAGTAGGTGAGACATATCAAAGACATGGCCTGTGCTGAGGCTAAGGAAAGAGGACTAGGGTGTCAGGGGAGAGGGGAGGGCTCAGCACATGGCAAAGAGTTAGGATTTTTAGGTAGAGAGTAGTGTTTATACATAAATTAACTCTGGATTAAGGTCTTCCCAGGCATGCCCTGGTGGAGGAGGGTTTGCATGCAATCCACATATACCCCAGCATCCCAGGTTCCTGTTCCGGGACTGGCAAGAATGACCAAAGATGAACAGCTAGATGGAATAAATAAGTGTTTCTTTCTCCTCTCTTCCTACCTGCCTGCCTACTCGCCTTCATCCCTGCCTGCACCTTTCCTCTTTTTTTTGTTTTAAATAAAAAAGACCTTCCCAAAGTACATTTCTCTAAGGGATAAGAAAGCAAATAGGCTACTTCTGGATTAGGGAAGGGTGAAGACCCAGGCGGTGGCATATGGTTTCTTTGATTAAAGATAGCCTAAAAGATTAGAGCTTTTTTGCCTATCAGGTTGTATTCCATTGTCCTTGGCTTCATGTCGTAGTGGGGCATCCACAAGAGATGGATCTGAAAGATGTGATGTGTTCTGTTTTAGATCCTACAACTGAAAATGAGAAACTTTTTTTCATCATGAAGAATATTCTAGCAGAAATTCTAGAGTTAAAAAATTACAGTCAATGAATTGAAGATAAACATGGAAAGCTCCGTAAATACACTAAATGTTGCAGAGGAACAATTCACAGAATTTGAAGACAAGGTCACAGAGTTGACTCTTGTGGTGGAGGAGAGAGAAGCAAGACTGAGGAAAAATGAAGAAATAAGCAATAAATAGTGGATACCATGAGAAGAACAAAAATAAAGATAATAGGTATTCCAGAAAAAGAAGTGAAGAAAAAGGGAGCAAAGTACTTATTTAAAGTAGGTGTAGGAAAGAACTTAAATCTGTCACAAAAATTTCCATGGAGGACCAAGAAAGAGATAGAACATTAAAATTTTTAAATGTAAAAAAGCTACTCTGAGACACATCATAACGAAACTAGCGAAAGCCAACTATAAAGAAAAATTGCTCAAGACTGCTAGAGAAAAGAGGCACATAACCTACAAAGGTACACACATCAAACTTCCGAGCAGAAAATTCTACAAGCCAAGAGGGTGGAACAACTTATTAAAAACACTAAAAGACAAAAATTACCAGCCAAGACTAGTCTACCCTGCAAGATTCTCTTCAAACATGATGGAGAAATACAGGTCTTCAATGAAAAAAAAAAAAAAAAATATAATGAACTTTTTCCATCAACAAACCTGCCTTTCAAGAAATCTTAAAAGACATTCTATAACAAGGACGATGACAAGAAATAGTGACCAAACACCAAGAATGGTGATGCACAGTAAAACAAAATCAGAAACAAAGCAAAGACAAACAAAAGAAGAACAAAAATACCTAATGAGGGAAATAAAAACATGGAGTCAGTACAGACATATAAATATGATAGGAAGCAGCTCATAAAATGTTATCATAGAGTGGTGAAATTAGAGACAATTATATAATAACTACAAAACCCAAACCTAAAGGAATTCATAGCCGGGAAGATTTAAAAATGGAGAGAAATTATACCAAAAACCACCCAGAGAAGAAAGCAATCAAAAACAAATGGGAAAAGAATCGACAGACTCAAAAATGACGGCTCAGATTACAGCAATAAAGCCATTTATATTATTTATCAACTTAAATGTTAATGGATTAATCTTGCCAATCAAAAGACACAGAGTGGCTGGATGAATCTAAAAAAAGGATCCATCAATATTATGCCTATAAGAAACACATCTGAAAAACAAATATAGGGTGAAAATCAAGGACTATGGAAAATAAATCAATGCAACACTGATGAAGGGAAATCAGGACCTACAAAACTAATATTAGACAAGATAAAATTCCATCTAAAAAGGGTGTCAATAGGCAAGGATGAACGCTTCATTATGTTCAAGGGGGTAATCCATCAACTAGAAGTAACTGTCACTCATATATATGCAGCCAGTGCCAGACCTAAACAACAGAGAATAGTCAGAGACTGCAATATCCCCAATTAAATCTAGATAGATCATCAAAACAGAAAATAAAGAAAAAAAGACCCTAATCAAAACAATAGATCACATGAAGCTAATGAACATATACAGAGTGTTTTACCACAACAAAAAGACTGACGTGTACATAGAACATTCTCAAGGAGAGACGGCATCCTGACACACAAAACAAATCTCAGTAAATGTAACAAGATTGAAATTAAAGAAAACACCTTCTACCACCACCAGGTAGTGAAACTAGAAATGAAACAGAAGAATAACATTGGATCAATCATAAAGATGTGGAAATTGAACAACATGCTTCTGAAAACACCAGTCACTGATGAAGTTAAGAATTAGCTGGAAACAAGTAGAAGTAAAGAGATGAACTACCAGAACATGTGTGTTGCAGCAAAAGCAGTTCTAAAAGGAAATTTTAGAGCCATAAAAGTACACATCAAAAAACAAGAGAGACCCTAAATTAAATATCTAACCATACAACTGAAAGAACTTGATAAGGAAGAAAAATTGAAACAAAATACATTAAAAAAATGGAATAATAAAAGTTATAACAGAAGTAAGCTAAATTGACAATTCAAAGAGCATCCAAAAGTTCAATGAATCCAAAAGATTAGTCTTTCAAAAAATAAATGAAATTGATAGACCCCCTAATTAGACTCACAAAGAAAAAGAGACAAAACCCTAATAACAAGAATCAGAAATGAAGTAGGTGAGAAAACAACAAACATTAAAGAAATACAAAGGATCATGAGAGACAATTATGAACAACTTATATACCAACAAATTCATTAATCATGAAAAAAGAATGGACAGCATTACAGATTCCTGCATCCTCCCCAAACTAAACCAGGATGAGAGATAACTTGAACAGACCTGTCACAACCACAGAAATTGAAACAGTGATCAAAAGACTCCCCACAAAATAAGAACCATAACCAGATGGCTTCACTAACAAACTCCACCAAAACTTTTAAAGAAGGCTAATCCCCATCCTTCTTAAACTTGCCCACAAAGTCAAAGAGGAGAGAATATTCCCAAATATGCTCTATGACTTCAAAAGCAGACAAAGACTGTGTGAAGATAGAAAAGTACAGAGCAATATCACGACGACTATAGCCACAAAATTCTTCAAAAATTTTAACAAATGGAATTCAACAGCACATTAAAAAATTATACATCATGATCAAATGGGATTTGTTCCAGAGATACAAGGGTGTTTCAACATACAGAAGTCAATCAATATAATATACCACATCAAACAAAGAGAAAATAAAAAACCATATTACTATTTCAATAGATGGAGAAGAAATATTTCGCAAGATTCGACACCTATTCATGATAAAACAACAACAAATACCCTTGGCAAAATAAGGATAGATGGCAGATACCTCAACATAATAAAATCAATATAAGACAACCCAGAACCAACATCATCATTAATGGTAAAAAATTGAAAGCCTTTCCCTTAAGATGTAGAACATGATAATGATACCTGCACTCACCACTACAATTCAGTATAATCCTGGAAGCCCTGTATAGGACAATAAAGCAAGAAAGCACATTTGAGTACTCTAAATTCAAAAAGAAAAAACCCTACATTATTTGCAGATTACATGATATCATACCTAGAAAATCCCAGACTCCACCAAAAACTACTAGAAACAATAAAAATGAAAAAAGCAGTGTCCAGATATAAAATCAGCAAAAAAAAAAAAAATCAGTAGCATTCATATATACAATTAATTAGAGGAAAAAGAAATGAAGAATGAAATCCCATTAACAATAGCACCAAAAGAGATAAAACACCTGCAAATAGTCTTAACAGGGGAGATGGAACCTTTTCATGGAAAAGAACAAGATTTTAATAAAAGAAATGGAAGACACAAAGAGATCGAAGAGCATTCCATGCTTATGGGTTTGAAGAATTAATATAGTTAAAACGGTTATCCTACCCAAAGCAATATACAGATTGAGTGCAATTCCCATAAAAAATTTTGAGCAAATGATAACTAAGTTTGTATGCACTCACAAAAGGTCTCAAATAGACAAAGCTATCCTCAGAAAAATGAATAGCAGAGTAATCAGACTCTTTGAGCTCAAATTATACTATAGAGTGATCCTCAATAAAACCATATGGTACTGGAACAAAATCACACACACAGACCCATGGAATAAAGTCAAAGCCTAGAAATGAAGCCACAAATATATATGTACAGTTAATCTTTGACAAAGGAGCCTAGGGCATACAATGGATGATGGAAAGTTTATTCAACAAATAGTTTTGAGCAAACTGGACAAACACCAGAAAATGAACGAAATTAGATTACTCACTAGTGTCACACACAAAACTGAATTCAAAATGGATCTAAGTTATGGGCATAAGCCCTCTAACCATAAAATGTGTTGATAAAAATGTAAGGGAAAGCACTCAATGACATCAACCTCAAAGATATTTGTGGAGGACACCTATGACAAAGAAACAAAAGCGAAATTAAAGATTGGTACTACATAAAGCTATAAAGCCTCTGTACAGTGAATAAAACCACCACTAAAACTAACAAAATGCTCATTGAATGGGACAGTATACTTCAAGCAAGTGTTTAATCTCCAAAAATATATAAAGAGCACATGTACCTCAACAACAAAAAAGCAAAAAACCCATTCAGAAAAATGGGCAGAAGACTTAAATAAACACTTATCTAAGAAAGTCACACAGATGACCTACAGACACATGAAAAAATGTTCTATATCACCCATCATTAGAGAAATGCAAATAAAAACCACAATGAGATATCACTTCACACCACTGAGAATGACCTACATCAAGAAAGACTAAAAAAAAGTGTTGTAAGGAGCATGGAGAAAAAGGAAACCATCTACCTTGTGGGTGAAATGTATATTAGTGTAACCTCTTGGGACATACTATGGAGATTTCTCAAAATAATAGACATGAACCTACTATTCAATACAGCAATCCCACTTCTAGGTTTATACCCATAAAATGCAAAAATGCTAATCAGAGATTATATATACACGCCCCTATATTCATAGCAGCATAATTACAATAGCAAAGACATGAAAAAAACCTAAGTACCTATCAACAAATTATTGGACATTAAAGTGGTAATATACACACATACATAAATATATACTCAATGGAATTCTATGCAGCATTTAAAAATATAAAGTTGTCTTCTTTGTAACAATCTTGAAACTGTAAGCTGGTTCAGCAATAAGAGGCAGAGACAAGGGAGCCCTTGGGCTCTTAAGGGAGATTTTATTGTCCCATGTGCAGACTGGTAAAGCTCCTTTCTGAGAAGAGACAAAGAGCAATCTGAGGGAAACTGTGAGAGACCGGTTTTTAAGGGGGTAGTCGCTGACTAGCATGGAAGGGGCTAGAGGTGGAATTCCGATAAGGCCATCTGGCTGAGCTCTTGATTTAGGGGTAGGGAGTGGATGGGCTGGACTGTTAGGGGAGTGTGGAGGGGTGGGGCTGGAGTCCTTGAGTTTGGTAAACAGGAGGGGGATTGAACAGCATCTGATCTTGCTTCAGACTGCAAAACGTTCTGTTTCTCATGCTTGGCTGAAAAGTGACAGCTTTCAGTTCTTTTGTCTCCTATATCATTCCTGCCTTTGTTTTTTATAAAAGATGAAGGGGAACAGACCATGAAGTCTCAAATTACTACTTCCAACTGAATGGGGGGTGGAGGGGGTGGTGAAACCTTAACCTTAATGGCGAGAAACCTTGTTTTCCTGTAAGAGAAGGAGATTATGATTAGTGATACCAGTGGCAGTCCTTCTGATGCAGTTATATAAGGCAGAGACCAAGTAGAAGGAGGATGAGAAAGGGTAAGAACAAGAACAGAGTGAGGACTGGGAGTATTCAGGAAGACCAGAAAAAGAGGGAGGGGGTGGAATTGAGTGTTTTCTCGGAGTTGGGTGGCTTTACTACAGAGTTTGAAGAGAGTTTTCTCTATCTGGCCTGACTGGTTTATGTAGAAACAGCATTCTTCTTGGAGGAGAAGGCAAATGCCTCCCCAGGAAGAGGCTAGTGCATTCAGACCTCTACAGTTCTTAAAGACAACTGAAATGAGAGAGTTGATTTGGTTAAGAAGGCCTGAGATTGGTAGGAGAAGTGGAGGTACCACTTGATGCCCAGGGCTGAGGCTATCTCTTAAGTGACCTGAGAAATAAATGTGGGGCCGTTACCAGATTGGAAAGAGGTAGAGAGGCCAAACCTGAGAATGATTTCTTTGAGGAGTGCTGTAGATACCTCGTGGACCTTTTCAGAGGCACGGGGAAGGCTTTCCACCAGCGCCATTCCTGTGATCCTTGTTAATTCAGGTGATTACATTCCTTGGCCAGGTGTCACCAGAGGCAATTCACTGCCCTCATATCCAAACTTTGATCCCTGGTCTAAGGCCTGCTCCTGTGGGGGTCCTGACAGAAACTAGACGGAATCATGTTAAGCAAATTAAATCAGAAAGAAAATGAGAAGTATAGGATGGTTTCACTCATACTTGGAATATGAAGAAACAAAACAAAGAAGCACAAACCCTACCAAAATTCAAAGCTGCAAAATTGTTGTTACCAGGGTTTTGATGTTGTATGTATTAGCAATCATATTTCTAAAGAATTTCTCGAAGTCTTAGTAGTATCTCTCAGATCTGAGACTGTTCATTTTTCTTTAAATCTTTTTTCTCTTTGTTTTGTTTTTTTTCAGAATGGAATTTCAATTTTCATTGATATATCTTCTCTCTGAGCATGCTTGTTTTTTAATAATTGAGTCATTGTAATTCATGTTCAGATTTATGTTTAAAAATCATACTGACTGCCATATAAATATGGGTTGAGAACTGTTAAGAATGGAGGCCAGGAAATGGTCAGAACTAGCTTCTTCTAAGATACAATATTGACCTAGGCCTAAGCATAGTTACTCTGTTGGGATTGGGTTAAAAACTAGACAGGTTATAAAATGTTAGGGAGATGAAATGTCACCATTTAAAGCTGTTTGGATATTAAAAATCAAGGATGATACCTAGGCTTCTTTTTCTGTGTTAATTCCTGTTCTCCAAAAAACAAGTTGCCAGAGTACATAATGATGTTTGGTTTTGATCTGTATTTCAGTAAATAGGCCTGATCTGGAGGTAGGGACGTCAAAGTCATTGATTTATCAGTGGTAATAATAATTAGAGAATCTTATGGGATGACTGAAGAGCAATGTGTGATGTGGGAATATGATCTAGCATAGTGATTCTAACTAAAAGACTGAGGGAAGGAAGAAACTCACAGAGAAGATTAGAAAAGTTGCTAGAGAAGTATCTGAAAAAGGGTACATTAAACTTTATCAACAGTGTTAAAAATGGAAGCCAAGTAAAACAAAGATAACAAGACAATTCAATGGTTAAAGGAAAGTCTTTTCAGCAGGTGGCACTGATTCAACTGCATGTCTACATGGAAAACAAATACACAAGTACCTTTATTTATACCACATGCACCAATAAAATCCCAGTAGATAATGTGACACTTAAAAGCATAAAATTTCTAGAGGAAGATAGAGGAAAACTGTGACCTTGATACAAATGATGGGTTCTTTGACAGAGCATAAAAACATAAACAAAAAAGAGGAAAAAAAGATAGCTTTTATTTTTTTATGTGCAGCAAAAGAAACTTACCACAAAACCGAAAAGGCAGCCTATTGATGGGGAGAAGATATTTGCACATCATATGTTGCACAAGGGGTTAATCTTCACAATATAAGGAGCTCATACACCTCAGCAGTGAAAGAAAAACAAACAACTGAGTCCAAAAAATGGGCAAAAGATCTGAATAGTCAGATATCCAGAGAAGACAAACAGGTGGCCTATAAGCACATCACTTAGCATTAGTAAAATGCAAATTAAAACCTAAATTGCATATCACCTCACATCAGCGAGAATAGCTTATATCAGAAAGACAAGAAACAAGTGTTGGCAAGGGAGTGGAGTAAAAAGTAACTCACTCTATTGGTGAGAATGTAAATTACTGTAAACTCTTTGGAAAACAGTATGGGTATTTTCTCAGAAAAATTTGAAATGACATTTGATGTAGCAATTACACTTTTAGGTATATATCCAAACACTGTACAATCAGAAAAGGTATTAACACCTCTTTGTTCATAACAACATAATTCCTAACAGCCAAAACATGGATTCATTCTAAATCCCCATTGACAGATGACTGGATAAAGAAGATGTGGTATATATAGTTAATGAAATTCTAAATATATATATAATATATATTATATATATATATATATATATATATACATATAACTCTACTCTGTTAGAAATGGAGGATCAAACAATAAAGAACTTTCTTTTCTAAGGTAAAGCTGTCCATACATTTAGGCTGGTCTTGTCATCAGATAAAGGCATTTAAGCAAGGTAAGGGAATAAGGAGCTTCTTCAGATTCCCAGGTCTCCCTTCTTTTCTAATTCTCGCTTTTAGTAGATAGTTGGATAGAACCTAAGAAATGCAACTTAATACAACTTCACTGCAGAGCAAGTGAGCAACTTTGAAGATGAAATCCTCCTCTTCCATCACAAATACTGTGGTCTCTGTCTGGAAAGCCATACCTAATAAACAAATACACCTGATTAAATTGAAGCAGTGGTTATGTATTTCCCCACTCCCGCACCCACTTACTAGAAAGCTTAATAGACAGGAAAGAAAAGGGAGAAGGTAGAGTGTATGCAGAGATTAAGAACTTGATCCTGGCACGCCCTGGTGGAGTAGTGGTTAGGTGAATTACCTGAGAAGGAGCACAGGCCTCATATCTCTGGGTTCAAGTCCCAGGTCTATGGGAAAATAATCAGTGTGAACAACTAAATGAAAAATTCTGAAAATAAAGTATTTCTTGCTCCTGTCTCTTCCTGCCTGCCTGCCGACTTGCCTTCATTCCTGCCTGCACCATTTTTTAAAACAAAAAAAAAAAAGAAGAAGAACTTGTTCCCTTTATACTGGTCAGAGAAAGTAATAGATATTAACTGAGTGTGAGAAATAAAAAAAAACACCTTGTTATTCCACCCTTTGAGTTCCATTTATTAGAACATTGAGAGAGGGGCAAATGTGGGAATGGATATGGAATTAGGGGAGTTTCAGGACTACAAGTCCTGTCCACTTAGTTCTTTTACTGAAAGGGCTCATCACCAGTCTCCTTGAGATGGTATGTGTGGATGAAGGCCTCTGTTACCAACAAGGTGTCACTGTTGGCAGAGAGGCGATGGTCTACAAGTAGCCCCTCTTCTTTGGACTGACAATCTGGTTAATGTTCATGCTGGCACTACAGGTGCCATTGCTGGTGGAAAAGTCATTGATGGAAGTTCCATTGAATCCATTCAGGTACTGGGCATTGTCCAGATTCCCCTTGGGATCATAAACTTAAATGTGGTTCTGGTGTTTTTATTTGTAATACCCCAAACCAGAAACATCCAAAGATCGTCACCACATGGACTTATTATGGTATATCTGTACAATGAAATAAACTGTGAATAAAGTGGAACAAACTATTGACATGGTATATATCTTGGAAAAATCTCAAAATCATTATGCATTTTAACAGCGTTGCATACTCCCTCCCAAAGTATACATACTGTACGATCCCATTTATACAAGCTTCAGGGGAATACCAGCTAATCGACAATGAAATGAAAATCAGTGGTGCCATGATGGTAAAATAAAAAGAAGTACTGACTGAATGAACCCTACAAAACTTCATGCTACCAAAGATTAAGTAAATTTTAATGGGCAAAGTTGGTTGTCTTCCTCTAATCTGGTTGAGATCAATCATGCAAAATTTGCATTTGACTTCAATATAATTGCGATTAGTTTTGTAATTATATTTTGGAAAATCATACTGCATACATAGAAAGGTAAGTTGGCGTAATGTTAAGAACTTCTATTCTGTATAATTAATTCTTAAATAATAAAGATACATTTATTCCGCAAGAGAAATTCCATTTCCTGCTAGTGTTGACAAGATTAGGTGAAAGCCTACATTGCATTGTTTTTCTACACACACACAGATGTAACAATATTTACTTATTTCCTTAAAATGGGCATTTCCCCGACCCATTCTAGGGCCTCTGAAATCTCTAAATCAACACCTTGTTTATGATAGATGCATCCTTCAGCGCACTTCCTAGAGCTCTAACGAGCTCTGTTAAGTAGTGGAGGAATAGATTGTACATGCTAGGGAATTTTCCACCCCTACTTTTGGCCATTTACTCCATCACTCCTACTGTTCCTGCTGAGATTTTGCAGATTTAAATAGAAGCTGGGGTTGCTTTTCTAAAACTGAGAAAATAAAAAAATGCATCTTTTACTAAAGGAAGGGAAGTTACAAGCCAAGAGGGTCACTGGCAGTCTATACCAAGACACTTAATCTGGTTTTGCTGTGATCTCTATTATTCATGCAAATATCTAGTATTTATAAGCAATAAAATAAACCCATATTTATCTAGAGTTTACAGCTTATGAAGTTATTTCACGTAACTTATTTCCTCTGGTGTTCAAAAAGAAAATCGTGAGGATAGGTTTATAGAAAAAGTTGATCTAGCTGGGTAATTAGGTAATACAATAATGGACTCCATATTGGAAAAAAATGGAAACTATCACTATTTGCATATGAGACTCTCTTATGTATAGAAAATCCTAAGGAATACAATAAAAAACTGTAGAGCTAATAAATAATTTCAAAATACCATTAAACATGATTAAAATACAAATGCAAAAATATGATTATTTTTATATGCTTGCAATGGATAACAAATAACCAAATATGAAGTTAAGAAAACAATTTCATTTATTATAGCATCAAAAATAGAAAATATTTAGGAACAAATTTAGCAGAATAAATGCAAAATGAATACTCTGAAAACCACAAAATATTGCTGAGAAATTAAAATTGAAAGACATGTTTTCAATCGTCAGAAAACTATATTTTTAATATTGCATTCAAAAATCAATTTATAGCATTAACACAATTCCTACAAAAAAATTACTGATTTTTTACAGAAATTGACAAGCTGATGCTAAAATTTATAGAGAAATTTCAGAGCTCCAAAACTCTCAAACCAATATTCTAAAGGAACAAATGTGATGGACTCTCACTTCCCAATTTCAAATGTTGCCATAGATCTACAGTAATAAAGAGAATGTGATATTGGCATAGAGAATAGAATTGAGAGTATAGAAATAAACACTTGCATATATGATTTTTTGATGTTTGACAATGGTATCAAAAATTTGAATCTCTTCTTCACACCATAAACAAAAATCGACTTAAATTGAGTCATTGATCTCAATATAGGAAACAACAAAATTATGAGAAGAAAACGTGGGAGCAAATCCTTGTGACTTTGGTTTAGGCAAATCACAAGCGGCACCTTAGATATGACATCAAAAGTGTAAGTACCAAAATAAACAAACAGATCAGTTGGACTTCATCAAAAGCAAAAACTTTTGTAATTCAAAGGATGCATAAAGAAAGTGAAAAAGATTACTTAAGGATAAATATTTGCAATTATGTATCTGATAAGGATGTTGTGTCAAAAATAGAAAGAAACTATTATAACTGAATATTAAGAAGACAGTATAATATTTAAAAGGACAAGAAATCTGAGTAAAAAATTACCAATAAGCCATGAAGAGATGCTCAACATCATTAGCCATTATTGAAAGTCAAATCAAAACTACAATGAGATACCATTTAACACCCATTAAGTTGGCTATAATTTTTTTAAAAAGGAAAAGAGCAAGTTTGGGCAAGGATATGGAGAAATTGGACTCTTCATACATTGCTGGTGGGGATGTAAAATGGTGCAGCTGCTCTGAGGAGGAAGTTTGGTGGTGTCTCAAAAGTTTAGACATAGAATTGCCCTACAATCCAGCTTAATGGGTACAGGGTTTGTTTGGGGGATTATTTTGGTGACAGTTGCAGTACTCTACTAAAAAACATTGTGTCACACAGTTTAAATGGCTGAATTATACGGTATGTGAATTTTATCGAAAAAAGGTGGGAAAGGAAGGAGAGAGGGAAGAGGTGGAGAAAGTAAGAAAGAAATGAATATAAGGTTGGTCCTTGACTGGTGTCTGAGACTTGACAGATAAAAATTTATATTGATAAAAATGATTTTGTAAATGACTGTGACCACCTATACATAGGGTGTGATAGATGATTTCTTTTTGTGAGTCTACTTTTAGTCCATACTAGGCAGATGTTACCTAAGTGATTAACTGCCAATAAAAACCTGGGCACTGAGTCTCAAATGGGTTTTCCTGGGCAGAAGGCTCACATACATATTGCTGTATTTTTCCTGCTTGGGGAAAGAGTTCTGTGCGACCTCACAGGAGGGAGAGTGAATAGGAAACCTATACTTCTTCCAGACTCCTCTTCTGCCGGTTTTCCTTATGATCGTGTGACCTTACTATATCATTTTAATGCATTTTAGCTGTGAGGGAAACTAAGTGCTGAGTCCCATGAGTTCCTTGTAGTGAATTTGTTACTGTGGGTGTGGTCTTGGGGAACCCTGAGACACCTGTGAGTGTGATGGAATTTGCTAGAATGATCCTGTCATTGAATAGGATTACAGTGCTATTTGGGGAAAAGAAGTTGAAAAGGTTGGAAGATGTTAAAACCCTGGTTCCTGGGTGGTTATGTATGGCACACACTGTAGGAAACAGCCATTGACCTGTCTGTGTTGAGAGGTAAACGTTATATATAAATTTTAAAATGAAAGATCCAGCCCCAAGAGAATTGTCTCTCGGGATCCTCTGAGTGCTTTTGGCTTTACTAGCTAAAGTAAGGGGGAAAGCACAGCCCAGGAGATGCCTTTTTTTTTTTTGTTTTCTTCCAGGTTGGAGGAGAAAGGACCCAATATCCCCAAAATGGACTTTAGGTATGGAGAAGACAATAAAAAAATTAACTTGCATTCGTTCTTTCCCCCCCTCTGTGACAAGGGGGACAATGTTTTCAAGTTGGGTTTTGTGTGGACAAAAACATTAAAATATTAAAGATCTGTATTTCACACTTATCCAAGTAGGGTATAAAAAAAGGTAAAATCAGTTTGTAGGACTGGAGCAAAGCTATAAAAGAAAGACAAGAGAAACTACTTCAGTCCAGCTAGTGTCAATACTGCAACAGCCACCCCCAACCCCATGTTAATCCTTTCATTGCTAAATGTCCTGCTAGGTGTTCAGGTAGACTTGCATATGTACACTGCAGGCTCCTGTTTCAGATAGACTGCTGTCTTAAACAAGTGAAGATACTCAGAATAGGCCTCCTCAAACATACCGCTTTAGCATGCGGACTCTTTATAGCTAAGGTCACTTGAGACCCTGCAGATTCAGAAGAAACTATTACTATTCCCTCAACTAACTAGAATAATGGAAATTGGTAGCAGTAACCAGATGGAGGGTTATCTCCAGAAATGCTTTTTCTATAGGAAAGAAATGATACAGGAGGGGCAAACATTTAATTATAGTTTCTGACTGATGTCCTATGGATCGCCCTTTCCTTGTCATACAAGTCTTCTCTCCTGGAAGCCTTAAATCACTATCCTATTCCTTAATTAAGGATATATTTCCTCACGTCACCCACAGAAAATGAAATTCTCATAATCTGTGTAATATCCAGGTAAGTATCTGGTGGTTCATCTTGGATGTTTCCACCAGTCCCAGGATGTGAATCTGGGTCTTCAGGGTATATGTGGATTAGGCTTGGTTGGAGCTTTCAGACCTTTCCACTAGGCCACCAGAGCATGTATTAAATTGATGTTCTCTCCTGTTAATCTGTCTGGTAATGTTTGAATTACTTGACCAGTCTGAGTAGAATGTAGGGCAGGGAGAAGGGGGAAATTTCCCCCTCACCCCTACAAAGCAAAGCTGTGAAAATTGATGACTGTTCTGGCAAACCTTCTGAACCCAAGAACCAAATAAGATCTTTGGCCTGAACTAAAACCTCTAGAGCAGGTCCATTGCTGGAAGCTGCAATGGAGCCATACTCACTGCACTGCCTGCCAAACGAATGTCCTCTCTGGGTGCCTGACCAGAGTAATCGCCTCGTTTCCAGGATGATCACATGTGTTTTCAGAGATTGTGTTTGTCTGTGCATGCAGCTGGCAAGACACTTCCTTGGTCCAAAAGGTTTTCAGGTCACTTTCAACTTCTTTGCCATATTTATATAGTGCGTAGATGAATCCTCAAGTCAAGTGAAAAAAGCATAGTATAGAATTTAAGGATGAAGTCACCACCTTTTAAAACAGGTCTTATGGTTACTGGGGCTGATTTTAGTTAGCTAACTCTGGGACATTGAAGGGCAGAAGTGAAGCCAACATGACAGAATAGACTGACCCTCCAATATGGAGTCTTATTTATAATAATTTTACTGTAAAGACGACTTTACCAAAGACCAAGAAGGTAGATGGTGCAGGAAAATTATAGCACAGCAGACATGAAGCAGCTTATCACTAGAAAGGCCAGTATACCTATATGACCACCTCCCAACGAAAACCTTGGGCCCTGAATTCATGATACACTTTGTTGCCTCTCTACTGAGAACAGACTCTTGGGAACTTGTACCTGGTTTCTTTTGGACTTCAGCCCATCCATCTTTTTCCTTTGCTGAATCACTGAACTTGGGGATAGTCTTGGGAACCACCCAAATAATAAGCAAATAAAATAATTCTCCTCATCTTTATAAATGACTAAGTGGAGGCTCAGGAACACTTCCATTGCCAGTAGATCAAAGGTTTAGAAAATGATGCATGAAGTCACATCTGACTTTACAAATCCTGTGCACATGCCTTATTGAGTCTGCAGATATCAAGTCCTGAATATCAGCTCATACATATATATTTTCATTGCCTTGCCGCCATTGAGTAAGTGTTCAATCTTCCTGCCATTTTTCTCTCTGCAGAGTAAAGATTGCCAATTACCAAGCCATTCAGAAGTAGGCTTAATTTATTTTTTTAAAGGAGAAACGCAGGCAAGCAGGCAGGCAGGTAGGAAGAGAAAGGAGGAAAAAGTACTTTGTTTTACTTCCATTTTAGTTGTTCATACAGGTTGTTTTTCCCCAGACCTGGGACTCAAGCCCAGGGGTATGCAGCATTCATCCTTCGCAGGTGATTGACCCAACTGCTGCTCCACCAGGGCACTGGTGTCTTATTATCAGTGAGAAGTGGACTAACTTTCCCTGAGTACTATACACTAATAATTGCATTACTACTCACAATTAGCATCTCCATACTATTAAATTATTTTTTCAAATTTGAGAAATTGAGAATAAGGAAATATCATGAAACTACCTAAAGTCATATAGCTGGTAAATAGTGGAACTAGAACTTTTTTTTAAGGAAAAGTTCAGCCAGGAAACAAGGTCCAGGCAGGCAGGAAGAGAGAAGAAGAAGAAGTATTTTATTTTTGAATTTTTTAATTTAGTTGTTGATCTTGATTCTTTTTCTCTGGTCCCGGGACAAGAACCTGGGCTCTTGGGATATATATGGGCTTTGCTCCACCAGAGGTGGTGAACTTAATCACTACTCCAAAAGGGGGCACCAGAACTGGAATTTACATCTAAATCTGTGCAATCCCCTGGTTTGTGAACAAACCACTACGCTGAATCATACCTGTGAACCTGTAGCCATCAAAGCAACTAAATGTAAACAGTAATGTAACACTACTTCTGATCTACCAAATTTTCAAGTTATAATCGTGATAATGGTCATTCTTGACCAGGGAATAATGAAAGACCCAGGCTTACCAACTGCTAGAAGAAAAGTTTATTGTTACAGACTTTCTGGAGGACAATTTATCAAAATGATAGTCTTGTTTTTAATCAAGAAATTCTACACAAGAGAAAATATCAAAGATTTTCACATGGATTTTTTACCCAAGGTTGTTGATTAACATGTTTTTTTTCAAGGACAATCAGAAAAAAGGCTTAAATGTCAATCAATAGGAGTTAGTTAAATTAGAGTACTTATACACAAAGGTATAGCATGTAGTCACTACAAATTAAAAAAAAACTGCCATGTATTTATTCTTTATATTATTAATGCATAATTTATTTGTATATTTACATTTTTCTTGAGGTAATATTGAATCTGAATGTTCATTCTTCATTAAGTATATGATATCACACCAGGTCCACCATCAAATTTCTAATAATCTTCCACACTGCCCATTGGATTCCTACTCCAGGAATGTAAATTTGTTGGCCATATGGTCTTAATTAAAAATCTGTCTCATCCTTTTATTACTGTGTAATTCTGAGTGAGTTACTCGAAATCTTTCGCTCTCATTTTCTTTGAAGAAATGGAAAAAGTGAATTTTCGTGATTCCAAAACCCATACAACCCTATAATTCATACATTTTGGGGAAAGATATGTGGACTGAAACAGACATGAAAGGAAGTAACATAATTTATGATATTTTTAAAAATCACATTGAAACTAATATACTTTTTACTCTAGAAATACTATTTGATTATAGGATGTTACCCTTGTAAATGTTATATAATATACCGTGTATGTGCAACTTTACTTTTTGAAAATTTGAAATTGTCTTAATTTTGAAAAACACCTAGCTCTCTTTATTTTTAATATGGGATTATGTGTCTATAATGACTAACTCAGAATTTTGAGAATTCATTTTGTGAAGCACATATAGAGGCTATAGTAACTGCTTGATGAAAGTTTGTTATTATTCTTTCCACATAGGGCCAAAGTGCTCTCCTCTTTATTTTTTATATTTAAATTAATTTTATTGAGATAGCATGACATCACAGCATTATATTTAAGGTGTGCATCATAGTAAATCTGCATCTGTATATACTAAATTAGATTCACCATTTCAGTTCTTCCGTCAATATACAATTTAAATCTTCTACCCAATTTTCCCATGCCCCTTCTCTTCCTGCAACCACTAACTTACTTTTTTATTTAATCTATTTTTGTTTGATACAGTTTATTTGTTTGCTGAATTTTTCTATATACCACAGATGAGTGACATCATATGATGTCTATTTCTCCTTTTGGTTTATCTCACTAAGAATAATTCCCTCTGGATCTATTCATATATCCTGGAAATGGCAGGACTTCATCCTTTTTTTTTTGATAGCTGATTAATATTCCCTTGTGTATATATACCACATCTTCTTTTGATGAGCAGTTAGGTTGTTTCCAGCCTTTGGCTATTGTAAATAATGCTCCATTGATTTTGGGGATACATTGGTCCTGCAAATTATTGTTTTATTTTTATGATAAATACCCAGTAGAAGAAAAACTGTACCATATGAGATTTCCAGTTACAAAATTTTGAGAAATATCCATACTACTTTCCACGTTTCCTATTTTACACACCCACTAACAATGTAAAAGAGTTCCTTTTCTCCAAATTTTCACCAAAACTTTGGAGACTCAACTTAAATGGCTAGGGAAATAAAATCCAAAATAAACAAATGGAATTCCATCAAAGCTTCATTTGGGATTCCAACAAAGTTTCATTGACTTATATGTTCATTTCCTTCCCCAAATTAGGGAAGTTTTTAGCTATTTCTTTGAATTTGTTCTCTCTTTCCTTCTCTTCACCTTCTGGGATACCCAATATTCTTCTGTTGCCTTTCCTAATGCAGTAGGATAACTCTGAGAGTATTTATTGACTTTTTTATATTTAATTTCTCTCACTTCTTCCAGCTGGATCCTTTCTGTATTTCTATCCTCCAGATCACTTATCATTTCTTCTATTCATTTTTGTTTCCATAGATTTCTTTAATAGTCTTGGTCTCATTTATTTTATTCTTGATCTCCTGTATCTCTGTTAGTTTCTTTTGTAAAACTTCATTTTCTTTGTTCTGTTTGTTCATTTTATTTTTGAGCTCAGTGATTGGATTTGCTGCATCATACGGTATATCTTAGTTATGTTTTGTTAGTTTGCTTTTATCTCTTTGAGTTTCTTTATGATTGTTGCATTGAATTCTTTATTCACTAAAAATATAGAATCATCCCTGAAATTGTTTTCTCATGATATCTTATCTCCTTGTGATTTTTAAGTATCTTAAGCTCTTTATTTTATCCCCCTTGGTATGCTTGTAGCTGAACTGCTTATTATGTTTTTTTACTGTCAGATGGCACTCTGGTTTTGTTTTATATCTGATCCCTTGCAGACTTCTACGATAAGGATCTCTTGCTTAGTAATGAAAATGGAGTATGCCTGCTCCATCAGGAGAGTCATGAAGAGTTGGAGGGCAGCTATTGCGGTTTTCAGGGTGAGTGGGAGTCTGTGTGAATTTCATTAGGGTCAGCCCTCAGAGCTCTCAGAATTGGATTCAGCAGTCTATCTTCTATAGTGATAGCACTTCTCTCTGCTGGAGCATGGATCCCTGAGGATGGTTGAGAAGGACTACAAACCTCTCTTTTGTGCTCCCTGCTGGGCTTCTGACACATGTGGGGACTGGGACCCCACTCTCAAGCTTTTATCTTTGGATTTCACTCAAGTCAAGTGTGTGTGTGCCACTAGCAATCTTTGATCCTTCCTCCCAGGGACTAAAGTCATTCAAAAAATATCAATTTAGAGAGACTTGGGGTGATCTGTTTTAGCTCCTTTCAGAGAAGTGTTCTTTCAGTGAATGGAAGTGACACACATACTGTAATATGTAATGAAGTATTTAAGAGCACTTGTTCTGGACCACCCTCTTACATTGCTAGTTGGGCATGGTCCAGATATATGCTAAGGCCCTGTGTTCAGGTTTAGAGTCAGCAGCAACAACCTAGATGAACAACTAAATAAAATAAATAAAACTACTTCTTTTTTCTCTCCCTTCCTGCCTGCCTGGTTCCGCTTTCTTCATTCCTGCCTGCACCTTTCCTTTAAAAACAAAGAAAGATCACTTGTTATGAATTTCAAAAAGTTATTGTGCAAGCTTCCTTCTCTAAAGTGTTTTTTTCAGTGAATGCATGTGATATTCATGATGTAATAGATTTAATGTAGTGTTTCTTTTTCCCTGGGAATCTAAACACAGATTTTGGTAAGAATGAGTCTAGAGGAACAGAATTCTAGGGATGAATTTATGAATTGGTTCTGAGGTGTCTGGGACTAATATGCTAATGTGATTAGATTTAATGACCCTAATGACTCACTATTTACTGTAGAAAAGAAACCATCCATAGTCCATGGCATTATCTGGCAATAAAAATATGCAAAATATAAATGTTGCATACTCCTCATCAGACACCTACAAGCAACAAGGTGTATATATTCTCCAGCATTTTAAGCAAGCTAATGAATATAATGAGATTGCCTGATTCCTCCTAATGTCATTTGACAAAATGGGGAAGAAAAATAATGAAGTCAGAGATTCAAATTCCCATCTCAAGTACCACACAAATGACTTGAAAATGGGTGACCCAAAGGAGATGATTGTCTCCTCTAGCTGCAGGCTGAGATTGCTAAAAGATAAAGCTCAGAATATCATCCTACAGCTGACTGAATTATAAAAAGTTGAACTCCCAGACTCGAAAGGTGTCTACTTTTGAAACAAAGGCATTGGGAAGGAAGGAATGAAAGTTCGAATGGGTATGTTTGGGAAGACCTTGAGGAAACAGTGGACTTGTAGTACCTAAATTCTGATTAGTCTTCTTTGTCTGTGGAATAAGTCTCTGCACTCCCAGTGAAAGCAACTTCCCCATCCCCAGCACACTCACCTGAAAGAATTAGACCTGAAATACCTAAGGAAACTGTAATGGATTCTCTAGAAGCAGTTGCCAAGCGAGACAATGCTGATTGTTCCCCAACAACCAACGCTAGTACTACTACCGCTCTTTAATTTTAGAATTATAACTGACTCAAATTCTAGCAGAATCCTAAAGGTTAGGTATAAAATATGACTGATGAGGAGTTGTGCTACGCTCCAAAATAACTATTTGAGTTTTATTATTTGTTAAAATCCAGGGAACATGTATAGGAAAGTAGATATTAAGTATGTGGGCTAGCAGTCAAAGAAACATAAATTTGCATCAGACCATAGATACTAATATGAGCTCATTAAGCAGAGATTCTTCACTTAAAAGTGCAGTTTAGGCAGCCGGAAATAGCTTGAAACAATTTGATTGGTTGACTGAGAAGTGGATTAAAAGATGGTTTACAGTGGGTGAGTTAAAAATTCCATATCTTCCTTGATTTAACTCAGAAGAGTGAATTCACAGACTTAGGGACATTGGAACATCAGTATAAGTTTGTCATTTAAGGACCACCCAACTACTCTGGAAAGTTCCAGAAAACAAACTTTTCACAATTGTGAGGGAAAAAAAAGTGAGAGTCTTGACTTTCTTGAAGAACTGTGATTTTTCTTCTCTGTAACCCAAGGTTTACAATGAGCATTATACTCACTGGATTAAAAAAAATATTAATTCAATAAGAGTAATTGGATTTTGGGGAAGCAGGGACCATGCAGTTGTTAAAAACAAGGTAGGCATGGTTACTATCATGGACAGCAGAGTAAAAGCAGCCATCAGAATTCTGTGACTCACTCAGTCCTATGGAATCGTCTTGATCATGGTGTGTCTAAAAGTAAAACAGGAAGTCTATTAAATTAGCATTTAATTTTTAAGCAGGAATGGTCTGGGTTAAAGGATAGTTAAAACTATAGTCATAAAAACAAAGAGCTATGACCCCTCAATCCCCAGAATTGTGTCAGTTTATAGACTTAAACCCTTTGAACAAGGGGAGGCTGAGTCTCCTTGAAGAAGGACCCTAGTACACTGCCAAAGACTTATACTGTTGATCTTTCTCCCGGTCTTTCTTCAAAGGGACTTACGACCTTTCATTGGGGGTAACTATGCATGAGGGAAAATGAAATAATCAAACTTTTCAGGAGCAGCCATACACTAAATCTAAATTGATGATGATTCTAAGAGTCCCAAAAGAGTAGTGTGATTCCCTTAGGCAGAGAATGGTCTTAGGGAGATGAGATGATCAGTGGAGTTTTGATTGAGTTTTGTCTCAGAGTAGGACAAGTGGGTCACTAAATCTACACTGTGGTTATTCCCTAGTTCCAGAATACATAATTAGAATACTCAGTAGTTGGCAGAATTTCTGTCTGATTCTCTACCTGTGAAACGGGGGCTATTATGATGAGAAAGAACACAGAAACCATTAGAACTGCCTCTAAATAGGAAATAAAAGCAAAAGCTGAATTCTTGGAGGAACAAAAGAGATTAGTGTCACTATCAAGAACTTGAAATTTATACAGGTGGTCATTCCAACCACATCCCCATTTGAATTGCCTCTTGGACTATCCAAGACAGATGGACATTAGAATATAGTGGTGAGTTATAAACTTAACCCAGTTGCAGCTGTGTACCAGATGACATTGCTTTGCTTGACCAAATTAACATGTCCCCTGTTACCTGCTATGGAGCTATTGAATTGTCAAATGATTTTTATCTATCCCTGTCAATAAGAACCACCAGAAGCAGTTTGCTTTCAGTTGGTAAGGTCAGCAATACATCTTTACTATCTAATGTTAAGGAAATATCAACTCTCCAGCCCTATGTTATATTTTAATTTGCAAGCAATTTTTATCTTCTTTCCCCTTCACAAGGTATCACATTGGTCCATTGCATTCATGCCATTTTGATTATTGAACCTATTGAGCAAGAAGTAACAATTACTGTATACGTTTGTGTGTTAAGGGGTAAAAATAAATCTGACAAAAATTCAAGTGCCTTCTACCTCAGTGGGATTTCTTGGGAACCAATGGTGTTGAACGTGTTGAGATATCTTTTTTTTTTTTTTCAAAGGAAAGGTGCAGACAGGAATGAAGGAGAATAGGTAGAAAGACAGGAAGAGAGAGGAGGAAGCACTTTATTTATTTTTATTTAGTCGTCCACATTGGTTGTTCCCCCGGACCCTGGGTCTTGAACCCGGGAGCTTGGGATGTATGTGGGATTGCTCCCAAGTGTTCTAGACCACTAGGCCACCAGAGCACACTCTGAGATATCTCTCTTAAGGTTAAGGACAAGTTGTTACATCTGGTCTCGCCTAAAAACAAAAAAGAGGCACAATGCCTTGTTGGTCTCTTTGTATTTTAGAGTCAACAAAATCCTCACTTGAGCGTGTTACTCTGGCTTATTTATCAGATGAACCAAAAAAAAAAAAAACCTGCTGATTTTGAATGGAATCTAGGACAAAAGAAGGCAACAGGTCTACCATGCTTTGCAGAGAAACTGACACTTGGGCCATATGTTCCAACAGATCCAAAAATGTTTGAAGTGGCAGTGACAGATTAAGATAATGTTAGCAACCTTTTGCAGGCTCTCATAGGAAAACCACAGTTCAGGGTCCTTGGGGTTTTGGAGCAAAATCCTGTCATCCCCTGTTTTAGTAGATACTGAATACTTAACCATTCAACATGAGCTGCTTATCATGGAATGGGTGTTATCTGACCTACCCAAATCATAAGTTTGGACATGCACAGCGGTACTCCATCATCAAACAGTAGTTACGGTATATATGTGTATATACATATATATGAGTGTGTGTATGTATCTGTCATCTGTCATCTTACCTGTCTACCTATCTACCTATCTATCTATCTATATATCTATGATCAGACCTGAACTGACCCTTAAGGCAAACATCAAGAATTTTAACTCTGTTTCTGGGAAAAGCATTTCTGTAATTTTGGTTGCATGCAAGATACTAGTATCACATTAGGTGGAATTATTATGCTCTTATTATCTTTATTTGGAAATTAAGTATGGTTTAAAGAGATGCACATGGGTGCCACATTGACAAAGGATAGTATTGTGAAAGGTTAACTTTTTATGTGTCAACTTGACTTGGCAATATAGGACCAAGATGTTTGTCTAAACATTTTTCAAGGTAACAGAACAAAAAACCTTTAAACTTGTGTGGACTAGCAAAGGATTCCAAATGGTCAAAGTACTTAATGACAAAAAAAGAACAAGAAAGGAGGTGTCTCATTCCCAGATCTTGGGCTATATAGAACAAAGTGGGAGTGATTAAAACTTTATGGTACTGGAATAAAAAGAGACACAGATCAGTGGAATAGAACTGAATCACCATAAACAGACTCATACATATATGGTCAGTTTAGGTAAAGGAGTCAAGAGCATAAATGGAAAAACGAAAGTCTTTTCAATAAATGATTTTGGAACAACTGGACAGCCACATACAAATGAAAGAATATATACCACTCTTTAACATGGTTTACAGAAAATAATTCCAAATGGATTAGAGACATTGATGCAATGCCTGAAATCATAAAAAACTTGGAAGAAAACAAGAGAGTCATTCCATGACATCAGCCTCTGAGAGATCTTTGAGGCCCAACTCAAGCATCAAAGTAAACAAAATAAAAATAAGCGGGGACTACATCAGACTAAAAAGCTCTGTACAGCAGAAGAAACTATCACCAAAATGAAAAGACAGCCTACTGAATGGGAGAAGATATTTGAACATCATATATCTGACAATGAATTAACACCCAAGATACAGAAATAGCTCATGAAACTTAACAACAGGAAAATAACCCAATCAAAAAATGGGCAGAAGAATTGGATAGACATTTCTCCAAAGAAGACTTGCAGAGGGCCAACCAGCATATGAAAATATGTCCTTCCTCACTTGTTATTAGGGAAATGCAAATCAAAACAATGAGATATTACCTTATACTTGTGAGATTGGTCATTATCCAAAAGTCTGAGAACAACAAATGTTGACAAGGATGTGGAGAAAAGTGAAATATTTACACTGTAATGGGAGTGTAAATTGGTGCCACCTTTATTGAGTGCAGTATGGAGATTCCTTAAAAAATTGAGAATGGAAATCCCGTATGATTCTGTCATCTAACTTCTGAGCATTAATCCAAAAGACGTAAAAACTCTTAACTTGCAGAGATACATGCACCCTGTATTTATTACAGCATAATTTGCAATAGTCAAGAATTAGAACCTACATAAGTGCCCATTGTCAGATGAATGGGTAAATAAGATGTGGTGTTTATACATGTCGCAATACTACATAGCCACAAAAAGATGAGCTCCTGTCATTTGAAACAACATGGATGGAACTAGAAGTGAAATAAATCAGGAGAACAAAGACAAATACCAGGTGAAATCACTCCTATGTGGAATATAAACAACCATATCAAAGGGACAGACTGAAACAACAACAACAACAAAAAAACCATTGGACATTAGCAATAAACTGAGATTGCCGTGGGGAGTGGGGTGGGCAAGTGGCCTGATGGGCAGTGGTGGAGGACTTTTGGCAATTTGGTGTTGGGCATGTCGTGTTGTCATATATTTGAGGAATGGTGAACCTGCACAGTTTCTTTATAAATTTTGTAAATCAAAGTTGCCTAAATAAATATTAAATGGAAGCAAAGCCAGACAAACGAAAAATATCCATTTGAGTCTGGACTAAATAAAGTAGATTAGCTCCCTCATGAGGCTTGCCCTCATGAGGCTTGCCCTCATCCAATCAATTGCAAGTCTGAATAGGAGAAAAAGTTCCACACTTTGGCTGGGACTTGGTCTTTTCCTGCCTTTGAACTTGCACTGAAACAACCAGTCTTCTTTCTCCAGCTTGTCATCCATAGATTCTGAGACTTCAGTCTCCCTAATCTCCTATATTTATTCTTTATACTAAACCTCTCTATATGTGCATATGGATAGATATAGATATAGACATAGTCAGAGTCATAGATATTAATATAGATGTATAAATAGATATAGTTGACACATACACACAACTGCACACACATACGCACATATACACCCTATTAGTTTTGTTTTTCTGTAGAATTCTGATTAATACAGTGTGGATCCAACTTTTTTTCTTAGCCCATAATCATATCAAGATTTGCTAAAATTTTAACCATATCTCCACGGATGCTGCCATTATCATACACTAAATTTCTGTACGTTTATGAATATAATTCTAGAATTTCTGTTCCTGTTCCTTTAGTATGCTTATTTATTCTTGAACCTGAATCATACTGTTCAAGTTATTAAGACCTTAAAGTTTGCTTTTATACTTGAAAAGTATAGTTCTCAAAATTGCTTTTTCTCTTTCATTGTTTTTCTGGCTAGCTATTCTTATTTGTTTAATTTTCCATATGATATTTACCTTTTTAATTAATCTTATTAAAGGAAAATTGCATCATAGCATTATATATATTTAAGGTGTGCATCATTGTAAATCAGCATCTGTATATAATAAGTTTATCACCATCAATCCAGTTCTTTCTTCAGCTTATACTTGATCCCTTTCACCCATTTTGCCAACCTCCCCTTTTCCTTCTTGTAACCACGAATTTGATTATATAGACATAAAGGCTATTTTTGTCTGATTTATTTCATTTGTTTGCTTTGTTTCTCTATGTCACACCTAAGAGTAAAAATCTGATAGGGATTATGTTTATTTAGATAAGCCAGAAGGAAAAAGACTGACATTTTATGATAACACATGTATTAAATTCGGAACCACTTCTCTAGTTCCCAGATGGGAAAACTATTGATTTTGTAGGGAAGAAAAATCTGTCACACCAAAAAAAACCACATTTTTTTGCCTGTATTATTTCATAGGCAGGTCTCTAAGGCTGGGTGGAGGTGTCTCTATTGTCAGAGACACTTACATGTGTAAAGGAAACTCTTCCTTTGTAAGGATTCTTTCTCAATGTATAGGAAAGACCTAATCACTTCAACTCTTAAAAATGGAGAAGGCAGAATTTAAATCTTCATAGCTGCTATGCGCTTGTTTGCTGTGCCTTTCCTGGGAACATCCTTTAGCTAACTTGCCTCCCTTCCCCAGCATCCTTTGTCTTAGCTGAAGCCAAGTGGGTGAGTTACTGGGTTTTACCCAGCATCTCCAATACATCCCAGGGAGTATGGAAAGATTTTCACCTATGCTACTACAGTCTTTTTATGTAGATTATAATATATTTATAAATTGACAGTCAAAATTATGATTTTTACTCTTTCTATTTTTATGGTGTGTATTTCAATTTTGTTCATGTCTGTTTTTATATCTTTTAGGAGTGTTTTTACATACATTTTCTTCATAACTGTCTATGTCACTTTCTAAGGTAATTTATCTTTTTTGTAAATGTAAATTTGCTTATTCTTCTATTTTATATGTCAGAACTCATTTTTGCTTGTCTATATGAAGTTTATTTAATTATAATTGTATACAAAAATTCAATAATAGTTATAACGCCTTTTTGTTTCTGAATTTAAATGTCTGATTTTCTTTACTAGTTGGATTTAGTTGTAATGGGAAACAATTTCAACGCAATGTTCATCAGGGATAACCCTATTGAGTGTTCTGACATTAGTCTCCAGTGAAAATGCTTTCAATGTTTCCTCCTAATGTTGAAGTTTGCCTTTTTGATTATGACCAAATAAAATTGCATAAAGGAAATAGCCATTAATTCTTATTTTATTTTGTGTTATTTTTATTATTATTCAGGAATGTTGTTTAATTTATGTTAATTTTGTCAAGTATATTTTCACCTTTTATGGAAATGCTTATTTACTGTTTTCTCCCTTTGAATTTATTGATATGAAACATTAAGATTTTTCTAATTTACTTTGTTGTTGTTTCTGTTTTATCTTTTGGAACTATATTTTCATTCTTTCTTCTTCACTTTGATATAATATCCAAAGCTCTGAATTTTCTCCAAACACCAATTTAGTTTTATTTAATATATTTTTAAATATAGTAGTTTAGTTTCCACTATTTTCTTGAAAATCTGTATTTTCTGTTTGTACCAAAGAATTGTATGATACATGGGTTTCAATTTATAGATGTAAGAAGAGTCTTTTGTTTTCAATTTATGGTGTCTTAATTGAATATCTGTTTCACTTGTAATTTTTAATACTTTATCAATGTTGTCTGTGAATACTATAGAGTCAATTTTCCAGAGCATCTTGGGCAATTGAAAAGATACTCTGCATCATTCTAAGGCATAGGGTAAATTGCCCCCTCCCTCTGAGGTTCTTCTTAAGTTAGTCTAGCCAACAAATTAACATCAGACAGATTTGTGGAAGAAAAGGATCACATTTTTTATACACGTATAAAGAATTTTACATAGCTGTTAATTTTAGAGTAAATGGGACAAGCAGGACTTCTAAGCTAAACAATGGGATAGGGGCCATGTCATCAAGGAGAGAGGAGACGTTCATACATGATGTGGAAGGGATTATTTCATATGACAAAATTTTTCCTCTAGAGTTTTTCTCTGCTTTAATTTAGATTTCTCCAGTATAAAAGGTTATTTCTGAAGATGACCCTATATCTAGGTAACCTTTATTTTATACCACATTAGTTTGACCATTCACCCATCAAAGAACATCTGAATTGTTTACAGGTTTTTATGTGAAAAATTGTTTTGATATTTTTATATAGATTTTTGTGTGAACAAGTTTTCTTTTACCCAGGATGTCATATTGTAATTGCATATTTGATATAATGAAAAAAAAAGAACTGTGTTCTAGTGTAGCTTACCATTTTACTTTCCCATCAGCAGTGCATGAGTGGTCCAGTTTCTCTGCATCTTTGCTGGCATTTGATGTTGTGATGATGATGATGATGATGATGCCCATTCTGCTAGATATGTATTAATATCACATTGTGGTTTTAGTTTTCATTTCTCTAATAGCTAATCTGATGATTAATTTTATAGTGATATTTATTTCACAATGTTAAATCCCTTTATCTACGTAATCTTTATTCTTTAAGGTAATGGCAATTTTTTCTCTCAAGATCCATAGTGTCTCAGTTGATCTTAGTGCCATATCCCAAGTTGACATATATTGGGAAAAACTTGCTCTGAAATCTTGGGAAAAGCATAGAAGAATATTTTTGGGTAGCTGATCCTATATCGTTGAACTACTGAGTTCAGTATAAAGACATGACATTTACTTCATTATTGATGTTGTTTGAATATCTTATATCCTTGCTTATTTATGGTCTGCTTGATTTGTCTTGAACTTTATCTGATTAAATAAAGTCTTATAACACAGTATTTCTGCTATACTTGTAGTACCCTCTTTCTTTTGAAATGTACTTTTACTGCCATGTTTATAAACTGACATCTCAAGGTCTCCTTACACTCCCATTCTTCTGCAACTTCTGCTTTGACTTCTTTATGTGGCTTCCTATATCTCTGCAGGTTTCAGTTGCCTTTAGCAGAATTTGCACATTCTTTGGACTTTGTAGATGTCTTCTGTTTCCTAGATTCATGGAAAAAAGAGCTTACACATTTTTTCCCTTCTCATTTTTACTTTGTTTTATTTCAAGAAGATTTCAAGGGCAAAGATTTAGAATTAAGATGTTACAATTTTCTGTAAGAATATTGTGTGTGAGAATTATCACTTATGTAAGTGGAAAACTAAGGCTCAGAAATGAATAATTTCTCCAACACTACATAGCCAATATTGTCTCTGTGGATGAGGATAATGGCTAGTGTCCAGTTTATTCATTTGTTTTCACATTAGAATGTCCCCCACAGAACACACCTACCACTACCCACATTTTAAACTAGAACTGGAGTATACCTCCTTGTTTTCCATGAATGGTTTGAATTATTGAATCTCCATGATGATGCATATGAAGCCTAGAGGTTATGATGCAGTGTTTTTTAATAAAATGAAATAATAAGCTATGGAAAAATACAATTTTTTCATGTTCTGTTTTTGAACATTTTAAAGCCTTTTTTGGGCACTTCACACAATATTCCAATAGTTCAAATACCCGGGACTTCAACCTCACCTGATTTTGGCTGAATAAATCTTGTTGCTTTGTGAAATGTACTTAAAGAAATTACCTTTTTGTGTATTTTTCCTGATAAAGTGCAGTACTAAGTTTCCCTAAGGTGCCTGATTATAGAGCTTGTTTTCTCCATAGATAGTGCTGAGATGGTAACCAGGCAACAAAGAATGGTAGGAAGTAGTGTGTCAATACAGCTGGTGATTATAGAAAACAATTTAAAAAAAAAACCTGCAGGAAGCCAAAGCTGAGATCATTCTGGAAATTTGTACTATAGTCAGAAAATGAACTGAACTGTATTTTCAAATATTAGTATAAGACAGTGCTAGTAATGAATACAATTAATATCTTTTAATCAGAAATATGGGAATGCTTCCCTAGTTTTAATTAGCATGCCACAGCTTTCAAATATAATTTAAAAATAATAAATTTTCACAAAGTAATAATCTCATTTTTTGCATGCAACTATTCATCTGATTTCCTTTTGTTTTTTGTTGACTTGTGAATTTCTTAAGGAAATTACATATGTCTAATAAGATGTAAAATTTGAAAGAATGAAAATATTAGGATATGGGCAAAAAGTTAATTAACATCACATAATTTTACAGAGAAACAGAAAACTTCGAGGATCAAAGAAGCTATAGACTATTTAACTTATTCATAAAAAGATAAAACCTTTTCCCCTAACTCAGTAAGAACAAAAGAAAAAAACACATTTGAGGCAAGCCGTGTATTAAGAGGAAACTGTTTTTCTTCTCCTTTCATGTTTATTGTGGGATGTTCCTTTGATCTAGATTCAATTCTGAAAGTAATGTAAACTACAGTCTCTCCATATCATGCATTTTTAGTTTTTTTTTTTAAGTCTCAAAAACTTTATAGGTTAGATTATTCATTGAAATCTCCTTAGTTTCATACATTTCAATTCTAGATAATTGCTACAGTAGATTGAATTTGTCATTACCAATTTTAAACCTCAGGTAAAAAACAAGGGCTTGAATGGGCAGGAGTGCAAACATTTAATCTTTGGTAGCAACCATTGATCATCTTTTTGGATGAGGTGAGAACTTAAGAACATTCACAACACATTTTGGGAGAGGTATGGAATTTCAAATCCCAACTCTATGACTTATTGACTGTGATCTTGAACAAGTTATCTCACCTCTCTATATCTCAGTTTTCTCATAAACTTGTGACTGGTGATCATTATATTTTCTCTGGGGTTATTTCTAGGATTAAACTTGGAAGAGATAAATGATATCCCCTTCTCTTTCCATTTTCCATTGAGTTCTTCCCCCTCCCATCATCTTATGTGCATGCTTACAAATAACCTTCATTATGCTGTCCTCACACCACCAGACTTCTATTCTCCCTGCTCTTGGCCTCTCATGTCTATTCCTTTGCAATTGATTTCATCTCTTATGTCCCACTCCTATATATCACTGAAGGGAGTTGAAAGCTAGATGGGAAAATAAATTCACATGTTAACTATGGAGAATAACAACAAAATACATGACATCACTCAGCTATGATTTACATTTCAGCAGAGGCCTTTACAGGCTTCATCAAGGGCAGGACTAATGCTGAAGGAAACTTTTTGAGGCAAAATCTCTTTTAGATGAGTTTTAATGCAGGATATATTAGTAATCTGTTTCTTTTTATTGTACAGAAATACCATATTGAATTGATGTATCACAATTACCTGTTCATTCAAGTACAACTTGATGAACATTTGCTTGTAGCTTTGACCGATTGTGTTTCATTTTTCTTTGGGTAGGCAATTTTTTTAAAGAAAGAAATACCCTTTATTTTAAAGGAAAGGAGCAGTCAGGAATGAGGGTGAGCAGACAGAGAAAGGAGGAGGAAGCATTTTATTTCAATTCCATTTTTTTTTTTTTGTTCACAATGGTTGCTTTCCCTTGGACCTGAGAATCAAACTCACGGGTATGTGGAATGTGTCCTTCAGAGGCGATTGATCTTACTGCATTTCCACCAGGTGGGCTTTGTTTTTCAAAGGCAGGAAGAAAGAGGAGGAAGGAAGGATGAGATGGGAGGAAGGAAGGGTGGGAAAGAAGGAAGGAAGGAATGAAGGAAGGAAGGAAGGAAAGTAGGTCTGTCTCAGGTCAGGAACCCAGGGCCTTGACCTTTGTCACACCCCAATTGCTGACTTACTACCTGAGCCCCCAGAGCATACCAGGGTAAGTTCTTAGGAGTGGGATTTCTGTTTGTATGGTAAATTTATAGTAAGCTTCATAAGAAAATGCCAAATTGTGTTTTCAAAGAGATGCTATCATTTTGTATTCCCAAGTGATTTTGTATTCTCCCAGCCATTTATGAGAGCTCCCACTGCTCTGTTTCTTTGTCAGTACTTGGTAGGATCACTTTTTTTATTTTAAACATTCCAAGAGATGTAGAGTTTTATATTATTTTTATTTTTATTTGCATACCCCCTTTTCAATAGTGATATTGAATATATTTTAAGTTGATTTTCATGAGGTGTCCAGTTCTTTAGACTAAAGTCAATTTTGCTGCTTTTTAAATCTACATGTAGACTGTTAAACCAGTCCTCAATGAATCTATTGCACTAGGTCTTCAACCTCTTTCCTCGGTATCTAGGTTAGCACAATTTTTCTGGAAAAATAGTGAATGGATATTTAACTGTTTGGGCAAAATCAATAAAATAATAAGAAAATAATAAAAGAAACTAAGTAAACAAAAAATGGGCAAAAGCCAACATTAGAATATTATATCAAGTCCTAGAAAAATGTTTTCACAAGATTATAGTCATATGGAGAAAAAGATGAACCTTTATATACTTAGCTTAATATTAATACTTGCATTGATATTAAGTTCTTATCATAGTGGACTTTCCAAACAGCAAATGATGTAGGAGAGACTAGCTGTGTAAACAGACGCATTAGACAATAGTTATATATGAGAGAGAGTGAGAAGTCCTTAGTAATATCCTAAAAATCATCTTCAGCTTCCACCAGTGAGTGATTAATTTGTTGTTGCTGTCCCAAGTATACTAATCAGCACAAATATTTTGTGGAAAATGAGGGGGTAGATACTACTATTTGATAGGCTTCCATTCAAAATTCATCAGGTGTTTATTGAGCATTTTCTAAGCATTGAGCATTGTATTATATGCTGGAGTTTCAGTGATGAATAACAGAAACCCACTCCTCCTATATTTTTACAATATAGTATTTGTTATTAACTGATTTTTTCAGTAAGAAAAGGGATGAGAAGTGAGATAGCTATGTCATTATAATAGGTAGAAAATAACCTGAATAGTTTAAAAAGATAATTTTATTTCAAATGTCATTCCATTACAAATGGAATGACATTTCTAAGATAAGGGGTATTTCATTCAAATACATATATTCTTTATTGCTGTCTATTAGTTTGCAATACTGTATATGTTTTAAGAGCCTGTTTGGAAGTTGGGGTGATAGCATGTATTGTGAAACATCTTTTGCTTGCCAAACAATAGGAGGGGACATTTATTCAAAATTTGGTTTGTTATGATAACATATTGGAGGAGCTAGGTAATGCATCTGTGCTCTGATAGCCACATTTTAAAGACATCTGTTACCACTCTGTTTTCCTTCAATTGCTCCATAAAGACAGGGCTATAACTTAAGGGAAGAAGGGTAGTCAGAATGCAAGAAATACTTTAACCTGACTGCCAAAGTTCAAGCTGCACATTTCCTCAGTACCTTTAAACATTTTCCATAAAAAGTTAGATTATAAAATTTACCATGTTGCTTGAAATAATGAAAGAAATGAACAAACAAAACAAAATGCAAACTAACTCTTAGATACAGAGAATGGATAAGTATTTACTAGAGGGAACGGAAATTGGGAGATTAGGCCAAATGGGGAAACAGGGCCAATTATATAATTGTTGATAGAAATGAGGTTTTTGGTGGAGATAGTAATGTAACATATATAGATGTCAAACTAATGCTGTACATCTGAAACATATATATGTAAACCAATAATATTTCAATAAAATTAATATGCATGAGTATAAGACCTAGATTCTTACCCAGATGAAATTATAGTTTATTTGTTATTCAAAGAGACTGACATATAGGAAATAGGTAAAGAGAAGGAAATGGCTGAAAATCCACTTCTTAAGAGCTACTGTATTAGAAACATGTACACTGCCTTAAGCATAATGTCCTTTATGTATCTACCCTCTTTTGCTAAAAATGATAATTTTGAAATCTTGGGGTCATTCTACCTTTCCCTTATACCCTTCCCCACCCCAACAGAAGTTTGTGAGCCTGGGAATTTCAAGAGTAGACCAATAGATGTTTATAGACAAAACCTCTTCTAATTCAAGAATAACAATAATTTCATTAGATTTCACTGAGAAAAGCAACAGAAACAATCTTTAGACCTAGATGCTCATACACTTGTGGCCCAACATTCAACTATCCCTTTAAGTTAGGTATTTAGTCTTAGTCGGTCACTTTGGTAGTTCCAGCCTGAAAGCTTCTTATCATTCTAAACCTGAGAACCCGTATCAATTATCCACCTGTTCTCTTTTTGATAATATTCAAATAATTGCTAAACAGGAAACCATAGAACAAAAACACAAAAATAAGTTTCTGGTTAGGATTTCTTAACTGCTGGACACACAAAGTAATGGTGAATTAATTTTTTTCCATTTATCTGTTCAATTATATATTCCTCAGATATTCATTGAGCATCTACCAAGTATCAGGAAATTAAATCGACACTAACAACACAAAGATCAAATACACAGCATCCCTGCTCCAGAAAAATTCATAATCTGTTAAATAGACAAGCACATGCATGGGTCATTATAATATATGTGGTAACTATGACAAAATAAATGATTATGACAGGCATACAGAAAAAGAAAGATTTGGTATTCAACTCTAAAACCATCTTTATAGTATCAATTCTATTTTTCCACTCTTTTTCCATACTTTCCAACTTCATTTGGTCACTTATAAGAAGAAAGATTTAAAATTTTAAATGAACACAAAAGTATTTCATATTTGTAGGAGGAGGTTATGAATGATAACATGAGTTTTAAATGTCAAATTTGCCATCTAGTGACACTGTTTATTGTTTTCTAAATATATTTTTCTTTCAATTTTGGACTATCTAAATAGACTAGATAAAGTTCTTATCATTATATTTTAAAAGTATCCTGCTTCCAGAAAATATAACTTTGACTTATAACAGAATATCAATTTCCATATTGGAATATGTAATTTGAAAATCTACCAGTAAATTTAATCTTTTGTGTTAATTGGGAGTTATGGCTTTAAAAACTATTTTAAAAAATCTTTATATTTTTGAAAGACTAATAGATGAAAAACACCTGGCAATATTTAGATAGATAAGAAATGTTTGTCTCTTTGCTTTTTTTTTCTTTCTATTTGCTTTTTTTGAGTCATTGAGTACTTTTGCACTTGCACTATGTGGAAAATGCAGGAAGAATAATTTCACGCAAACCTTATTCTTAAGGAGCTTTTAATACACAATCAGAAACAGAATTTTAAATTGAATGTAAAATGTAAAATTGAAAGATTTTATAAATATTATTTGGCATAATAGCCAATTTTCTATGTTAGCATATCTAATATTTTGTAAACTTTGTAAGTGCCAAACAGCATCCAAATTTTGTTGCTTGAATATACTCAGTTAACTAGATTAGCAATCCTGTAACATAAGATTATTATCTCCACTGTCAAAGACATAAGTATATTACCCATGGTCATACATGTAGTGAGTAGGAGAATCAGATTTCATTTCATGGAAGATAGATTCATAGCCCATGCCTTTTGGTGAACTACATGATAGTCTTAGATGAGGAAAACAAGTCTTAGAGGATGAAAAAGACAGATTCACAATTTCTTTAGTGTCACAGGCCAGATTAGAAGTCAAATTTCCCAGTACTATACCAAGTACTATCTATCATTCCATGTTAAATTAACCTTCATTTTCATGAAAATGGCAAAAGGGTGAAAAAAATTTTTATGATTTTTTTTTTTGCTTAAGAAGCCAGACACATAAACTGGAGCTAATGGATAGAATGTAAATATGCTGAGTTGTGTAGTAATTCTTTTTTTTTTTTTTTTACCATCAGCATAACTTTATCATCTTTTTAAAGGAGTTGAATAGTGTTTCTTAAAGTCACAGTATGACTAAGTTGGAGAAACATGAATGCTATCTATACACAATTTTGACAGCAAGGTCAGCAGTGCATAGAAAATGAATGTTGCAGAAGATCCAACAATCAATTCAGGCATTAAAAAGGTTTGAGATGCAAAAGGTTGCACTAATTCTCTACTTAGAGATTCTTGTGTAGTAAAATGCAAAGTAGAAAGTCATCTTAAGGGAAATGCCTTGTGAAATCCATTTGAATGAAATCAAGGAATTATCAGAGCACTTCACATAGCCTGTTATCTAGATTCTACTTTGTCAATGAAGTGTATGAGACTGTTCTAAGAGTCCAAACAGATGTATTTCCAAATTTCCAGTTATTGCCCTAATAATAGCCAACATATTGAGAATTGACTCATTTCAGTGTATCAAAGACTGATAAAGGTATAATCCATAAAACAATTTAAATATGTATCTTGTTAAAAATGTGAAGACCATATGTTTATCAGGATCATAGCAAGCAAAAATTTTCTATAGATAGTGCCTTGATGTTAAATTACAATTTGGCTCTCTCACAGAGATGTTTATCCATTTTTTCCTGCAAAGGCAAGACTCAAAAGCATTTGGGAGAGAAACAATTAAGAAAAAACAGGAATTAGAATCAAAAGCATATGTAATTTTCAGACTTCTTAAAGGAAAAAAATTGTCAGCAAGATTCCCCAAGGTATGTTCCAGGAAAATAAGAGCATACAAAGAGAAGCTGGAGTGATTTTCTCTTAAAGTTTAGAAATACATTTTTTCCTCATTTTGGAAGGATGGAACAAGGGTGGTGGGATGGCGAATAACTTTAACAGCTGATAAATTGAAGTGTCTTAAAACCTAAGATCAAAGTCTAACAAGCCTTTTGTGAATAATGTAATTACAAGGCATTGCTGCTGGTCAGGTGAATTCTTGGTACTTTGTTGGGAAAGAAATCTTCTCTCACTATTGAAAATGTGGTTGCAGATATTCAAGTAATGATCATTATTTGTTGAAGCTTTTCCATATCAATTTGACATTATTCAGTTTGCCATTTCTATTGCTTCCAGGACATGTTGCTTCTTTGTCTGATGGCATATTTCAATAATTTCCTGCTCATGGACATAGCAGAGAATGTATTTGCTAAAAGACTTCAAGATGACCTTTATTATTTCAGTGTATTAGATAATAGAAAGAACAAATAGAAATGAAGCAACAGAACTTCCAATACTTCCATTTTATATAGCTATTCAATTCTTGGTGGAATTCACACTGTACAAGATTCTTGAAACCTGATACCCTTAATATTCATCCAAAGTTAAGTCTCTTTGAACTTCTTACCAAGTTGATTATCTTATAATACCTAGGGTTATTGACTTCACAGAATGTGTTATTCTTTTCACTGAAGTGAATGTGGATCACTGTATCTTGCAAATAACACATTCATTTTTCGAGTCACTGGCATGTGATGTTCAATTTCATTTTCTCATGTTTATGTCAGGTCACTCAGTAGTAAATATGTAACTGCTGTAGTCAATGTTGATGCCTTGCTTTGTCTGTTACTATAGGTTCCAGATTATCTTGTGCCATGAGCCTGCAAGAATATCAGATGGACAAAAATATAGCTTTGGGAAAAATGATATGTAACAAATCAAACTAGGAAGAGAATCTGAGAAAGAACACTCAGAGATAGGAAGAGACTAGGATAGACAGCTAAAATAGATGAAAACATCAGAACATTAATTAATATGATATAAAGGCATCATCTGCAATTATGAAAGCTTTTAAAAATATTGCACTGTGTTTTTCTTGCAAATTTTGTATTCTGCAACATAATTGTCATTTTTAATATAAAATATTTTATTGAATATGTGAAATTCATGAACCTGGAAGGTGCATCACATTATTCTTTTTTTTAACATATCCTTTGGCACATCATTAGGCTGAGAAGTCATAAGGAACCATTAAATATGAGGGTTGAGATGTTTTTTTAAGAGACCGATGTCAGCATGGAGGGACAAATCTAAAATCTAGTTACAGAGGGAAAAATGAAAAAATCCATTACAGACCAGTTATTAAAAGAAAAGTGAAGATGCACCCTGGTGGAGTAGCAGTTGGGCACAGTCCAATTACATCCCAAGGTCCCGGGTTCATGTCTCTGGGGTGGGGGAGCAATCAAGATAGACAACTAAATAAAATAATTTAAAAATGCTTCCTCCACCTCTCTCATCCTGCATGCTTACCTCTGTTCACCTTCGTTCCTGCTTATATCTCTCTTGAAAAAAAAGTGGAGAAAGTAATTACAGTATTTTGAGCAGAGATTAAAGAAATATTTCCCTGGGATAGGGAAGAATCAATAGAAGAATCCCAATTAAGAATCTCTAGTTGTTCCACAGGATAATTTAAGGAATTGGACTTCTTTATAAAACACTTTTCAGAATGGTTCATGGTATTTCCTAGCTCCATCTAAAAACCCTGTAGCAATAATCTCAACTCCTGATTAGATATTACTGCTACAAAAGATGCTAAATACGATCTTTTAAAAATTGAAGTTCAGCAACTTATAGCATTATATAGGCTTTAGGCATATAGCCTTATAAATCAACATTTATATACGCTACAGTGAATTAATCACTAATTCCCAGTACTATCCTTCACCTTGCAATTAACCCCTTTTACCCACCCTCCTTTTCCTGTCCCTTCTGGCAACTGCTAATTGGGTCTCATAGTATAAAAGTTTATTTTTGATTTCTTTGTCATTAGCTTCTTAATCTAGAATTTACAAGTGAAATCATATGGTGTATGCCTTTATCTTACTTATTTCATTAATCATAATACTCTCCAGATCCATCCATGTTATTGTAAATGACAAGTTTTCATCTTTTTTATACATGCATAGTATTCCATTGTGTGTGTCCCCATATTTTTTTTATATTCATCTCATGATGGGCCCTTAAGTTGTTTCCAATTCTTGTTTGTGAATAAGGCAGTAATGGACATTTTTAATGATGTGTATGTCATTAACTTGAATGATTTTGGAAATTTTGAAATAAGAACCGTATCTGAATTCATGAACCACAAGAGAGAATGAATTTCCTATTTTTGAGTACCTACTATGTGATGAGACCTATGCTGGATATTTTGCACATTATTAAATTAAATATTCAAATTAAACTGTAATGTAAATATTTTGATACCTACTTTATGCATGGAAAAGTGGATAGTTGAGGCAGGTGTACCCACAAATTCTGAACATGATTATGTGGAAATGTGACATTTGAGTTCAGTACCATCTAATTCCAAAGTACCTGTTTTCCAATGATAATAAGAAAGGGTGATGATCATTCAATAGTATTCTGGAGTCTATTGTGGGAAATAACTGGTTATTTCCTAGCCTGTCACTGTTTAGTGTAAAAATCTGTCTTGTTAAAAGAAATGTAACTAATAAATAATAATTATTGCACCACTATGCTTAGTTCCTACAAAGAATCTTTCAAATTTTTTAATACATTCAGAGAAATAGTACCATTAGGAAAATCAGATCATAGAAGGATCAACCCCAGAAAACTAGATTTAAAACATTCTTCTGTTGTGACTGAACTTGGCATCAGGAACAACCGCAGACCAAGAAAATTCAGTTTGAAGCAAAAAGACTTTTATTAAGAAGGCTGGCGACTTCGAGAGGACTGGTGTCACTCCAAAATACCTCGTGACCCCAACTCTGGTTACAGGAGGGTATTTATAGGTTTTGGGCACTTTAGTTTCTATTCCCAAATAAGGAAATGGTAAATGGTGCTGGGGGACTACAAAGAGAGAGGTAAGGTTATTGTCCAAGTGGGTTTAACAGAAGCAAACAGTGTGGTTAGGAAGTTTTGACATGGCTCAGGGGTTCTGTGAGTACAAAGGCCAGTGGAAAATTTTAGACCAGGTTGAGTTATTTGCCCCATATCTCAGCCTTGATAGGGATTTCAGTAAACTGGTCATTTCACTTCCCTAATTTGCTTTTTCTCAATTTACTTATTTGGCCAATGAAAAGGCAATCTCAATGGTCTTCTGCCTTTGTTTATTGTATGTAAATTTACAATTGAATCTTGCTCCCTGACCAAGGTGCCTGGAGGAGCAAGAACAGAAGCATCACTCAAAAGAGTATAGGAAAACCACCTACTGTGAGTTCTTGTTGCAAGCCACAGAGAACTGTGGTGAATGAATATCACCTCCCCAGGGGATCAAGGGAGCACACAGGGTGAAGACTTTGAAATTGTTTCCTGACTGTAGAATTGCAAGCATTACCAGAGGACGGCATCTCTAATCAGGAAAAATATCTGCACCCCTCTGTTCCTAGCAGCACATTTCACAATAGCCAAGACATGGAAACAACCTAAATGCCCATTGCCCATAAGAATATATACTCAATGGAATTTTATGTAACTACTAAAAAAAAACCCATGAAATTGTGTCCTTTACAGCAATCTGGATGGAATTCTGGGGATCATGTTAAGTGAAATAAGTTAGAAGGAAAAAGAAAAATACAGTATGGCTTTACTCATATGTGGAATAGTGTGAAATGAAACAAATGAACTGCTCGCTCCCAGCAAAAACCCGCAGGACACAATATAATGGCTACCAGTAGGGTAACAGGGGTGAGGGAAGGTAAAAGGGAACAAGGTATTGTTAAAGGACACTAGAAATTTGGTGGCAGGTGTGATATGGTGTGTAATAGCCATCCACTGAGAAATGAGTTAAGCATCTTAAAATGGACATGGCTTTATAAGAGAAAGAAATAATAATAATAAAATTATTATTAAAACATTGTAACTATTGTATATTTAGGTCAGTACTCTTCAATTTTCCTTTAGAATCCATTCCAACTAACAACACCCTGTTACAGGCCCCAAAATAAGACATGTATTATTCCAACAGCTTTCTAACTATTGTTCTCTAAGAATTTTCTAAAGGATTCTTCTGTTGTATTATTTTTTTGTATTTAAATGTACTTTACTAGTCTTTGACTAATCTATGATTTTATGAAGACTGGTAATCATGTTACCTGTTTCTCATCATTTTGATGTATTAACATTTAACACTATATATGTTTAAGTTGTATGATGTGATGATTTGATATATTTATATATTCAAATGATTGCGACAAGTAGAGTTAACATTTCTATCACGTCACATGAATACTTTTTTCCTATGATGAAGAGTTTTAACATCTAAGTTCTTAGCAACTTTCAAGCATTTAATACAGTATTGTTAACTACAGTCACCATGCTCTGCATTAGAGCCAAACTTTCAGTTAAAAGAATTATTCATCTATAATTAAAAGTTTGTTTCTTTTGACCAGCGACTCTATGTTCATCCACCCTTCCCCATTTTACTGTTTCCACATGTTTGACTTCTTTAGATTCTACATATAAGTCATAGCTTATGTTATTCATCTTTCCCTAACCTATTTCACTTATCATAAGGCCAGCAAGATCCATCCACGTTTTCGCAAATGGGTAATTTACTTCTTTCTCATGGTTGTGTAATATTTCATTTAATTGTGTGTGAGCATGTTCTTTATCCATTCACGCATTGATAGACTCTTAGGTTGTTCCCTTGTGTATCATCATGATACTGATTTAATTTTGGGGGAGGATTTGTAATCAGAAGTGGGATTGCTAGATTGTATGATAGTTTTATATTTTTAATTATTCGAGGAACCTCCAAACTTTTTTCCATAGTAACTGTATTAACTCATATTCTCACCAAGCAGGAAATATGGTTCCTTCATCTTTGTTCTTTGTTCTGGGGATTTTTTTGAATATTCAGAATTGCTATGGTTCTGAATGAATTTTAGAATTTTTTTCTATTTTTGTGAAAAATGCTGTCAGAATTTTGATAAGGATTGAATTTATAGATAATCTTATGAGCAAGGACAGTTTAATATTAATTTTTCAAATACCTGAGCACATTAACATGTTTATGTCTATTTCAATTTATTTTATTAATATCTTATAGTTTCAATGTATAGATATAGCTGGTCAGAAGTTGTTAATTAAATTCTGAATAAAGGTTTATTTCACTGCTCCTTAGTGTTATTTTCCAGATGGCAAAGGAAACAAAAAATAAGCAATAAGGGGAGGGTCTCTGCTCATGTGTACTGACTCAAAGCTTCAAGGAAGGGGGAAAAGACATGATAAATAAGAAGGGAGGGTCTCCATGCCTGTACACTGACTCCAAACTCTCATCAAAAGTGTAATTAAAGATGTTACAGTCCTTAAATTTAGTAAATGAAGCAACATATCAAATGCCTCCAACTTTGCTTATGCCATCAATTGAAAAACATGACAGAGTCACATACAGGTATAACACAGAGCATACCTGACTGAATTCTGCCCTTTTTCTTCTATTCAGTTATTGTCCCAAGACTCCTGCAGGCTCTATGTTTAAGATACAACTATGCAGCTAATTTTGGTTGACTAGACTAATTTGAACTGAGTGATCCAACCCCCTTGTTAGCTGGCCTACAATAAAGCTCTTCATTTTGCAAATTTAGAAATGTATCTCTCTCATATTATTGGTCATGTTTATTCCTAAGTAGCTTATTGTTTCTGATGCTATCACAAATGTGATTTTTTTCTCTTTTTTCACACAGTTTTTGTTATTGTGTATAAATTCAACTGACTTCTATATGCTTATTTAATATCTTACGGCTTTCCTGAATTCATTGAGTACGTCTAACATTTTGGGTAGTGTCTTTAGGATTCGCTATATATTCAGATCATAACTTCTGCATCAAATAGAAACAATATTAGTTCTTTTGTGCTTTGGATACTTTTTGCTTCTTTTTCTTGCCTAATTGCTCTGTCTGGGACTTCTAGTACTATGTTGAATAGGTGGTGAACATGTCACTATTGCTTTGTTCCTAAACTTACTGGGGAAAATGTCAGCCTTTCATCATTGAATAAAATACTAGCTGTGAGCTTACCATTATGGCATTTATCATGCTGAGAATAAGTCAAATTTATCTAACATCTAGAGAGAGAGAGAGAGAGTGGGAGTGAAATAAAAGAATGCACCCATTTAATATCATCAATACGTTCTTGGAAACTGCTACTTTAAGTGAAATGACAAATAACAAAACCATTTTTACCATAGACTAATTGATGCACACGGAAGTTAAGGCATCTTTCTTGTCAGAAAAAACATCAATGAGCTATAAATTAGTATCTAAAACACTAATATTAAAAATCACTTCATTCATTTTTCAGCCTGCTCACTCTAGTTTAGGGTTTCAGGTGACCCAGAGCCTATCCCCAAAGTTCAGGATGAAGTGCAGGAACCAAGCCTGGAAAGAGTGCCATTTCATTGTGGGGCACAATAACCCATAGATTCACATTCACTCAGAGTTGGACAACTGAGACATGCCAGTGAACCTACTGTGCATATCCTTGGCATATGGGAGGAAACCAAAATGCCCAGAGAAACTTTGTGCAGGCATGGAGAGAACCACACCAGGAGCACTCCTGACTGAGAATTGATCATTTTCTCATCATCTTTATAATGAAAACTGTTGTGCTAATATGTATATGTGAGTATGCATGAGTTTGTTTTTAAATTTGTTTATTATAACAAATTGACTCATTCAATGTGGAGACTAAGCCCAGGCCCATTAGAACAGAAGAGCTGATGATACAAATTCTAGGCCGAGTTCAAAGGCGGAAGAAGACTGATACCCCAATTCAAAGACAGAAGAAATAGGGAGAATTCTTTTTTACACCTTTAATTTTTTTTTTGTAATTTACTGCAGTAAATTTGTTTTACACATAAAATAAACTCAAGGGAACCACCACCTGAAGGGATGGATGAATGGGAGAGGTGAATATTTGTGCCTTATGCTTTTTTGACCTGATGACCTATATAGCAAAATGCATTGACAGATCGACTTCTGGATGGTGACTCGATAGGACGCACTTTCAGGTCGCTCCCCACAGAGACCAAAAAAAAATCACCTATTTTCCTGAGACAAACACCAAAAAATGACTGGCACTTCAGCTGGAGACAGAACTGCTGACGACTAATGGTGGGTGAGGGCACCCTGCACAATTATCAGCAACAGATTTAGATTTGGTACAGAGATTGGGAGTCTCCGGATACACAGTGGGGCGGAGACTAGGGATTTCGGGACCAGCTGCAGAGGCAGCAAGAGGCAGGTCCAGTGGGACTGAGACATGGAGCCATAGACAGTTAACTTGAGAAGGGGTGAAAGGAGAGCCAGCTCACCGGGAGCTGAGCTGGAGCCCACGCGGTGAATTTGCACTAGACACAGCCATAAACAGAAATCAGCCAAAGAAATTCCAAACTCAAACCCCTCCCACAACCATATCACGCCAGAGGATGGGGTCCCCCTAGCGGAAGTCCCGCCCACCACATATCTGCCCACCAGAAATCCTGCCCATATGACACCCCGCCCCCTGGATAACAGTCAGAAGGCAGTCCCAAACCTCTGCACTACCCGCTAGCGCCACCTTGTGGGCAGAGGTGAGACTGCAACCTGATTGAAATCCTGGGGAAGTCAAACCTATGCAACGCTAGGGAAACTGAACCCTAAGAAATATAAACAGTGTCGAATAGAGCAAAGGCACTGAGATATATACGAGAAATAATGTATCCAATCGAAAACCCAGGGGAAAATCTCACTACAGCTGATATATGTAAAATACCTGATGAGGAATTTAAGGTAATGGTGATTAAAATACTCATGAGAATACAGAAATCAGTAGAGGCAGTAAACAAAAATGTCAGAAAGCAATTAGAATAATTAAAACAAGACATAAAACAGGTAAGAGACACGATGACTGAATTAAAGAACTCAATAGAAGGACTCATCAATAGGATGGATGAAGATTCCAATAGAATCAGGGATCAGGAAGATAGGACAGAGGAACTCAATCAGGCAAACCAGAAAAGAGATTTAAAAACAACTCAAAGACTCAAAGACAGCATCCCATAACTCTGGGATAACATTAAAAGGAACAACATTGGCATCATAGGGGTCCAAGAGGAAGAGAGAGAAAAGGAGACAGAAACCATATTTGAAGAAAAAATAGATAAGAACTTTCCAATTTGAAGAATGAAGCAAGACTCCAGATCCAGGAAGCTCAAAGAGTTCCTAATAAAAGAAACTCAAGCAGAAATACACCTAGACATATTGTCATAAAAATGTGAAAAATACAAGATAAAGAAAGACTATTAAAAGCAGCCAGAAAAAAAAAAAAAAAAAACACCC